>JACEEU010000780.1:72500-96308 GCA_016630915.1 Callionymus lyra
CTTCTACCTGCAGTACCTGGCGCACTGGCCGGAGTACTTCATCGTGGCGGAGGCTCCGGGCCGCGAGCTGATGGGCTACAGTAAGTCTTGCGTGACGTCGCTCGCCTGACGTCGCTCACCTGACGTCGCTCACCTGTGCTGCAGTCATGGGGAAGACGGAGGGTTCGGTGGCCAGGGAGGAGTGGCACGGTCACGTGACCGCGCTCTCCGTCGCCCCGGAGTTCAGGAGACTCGGACTGGCGGCAAAACTGATGGAGATGTTGGAGGAGATCTCAGAGAGGTGCGTCCTGATGACGTCATCACCGCGCGTGTGTACCTGTGTGTACCTGTGTGTACCTGTGTGTACCTGTGTGTACCTCTGTGTGTGTATACACGTGTGTGTGCTGGTATACATGTGTGTTTGTACAAGTATACACGTGTGTGTGCAAGTATACATGTGTGTGTGTGCAAGTATACGTGTGTTTGTACAAGTATACGTGTGTGTGTGCAAGTATACATGTGTGTGTGCAAGTATACATGCGTGTGTGTGTGCAAGTATACATGTGTGTGTGTGTGCAAGTATACACGTGTGTGTGCAAGTATACACGTGTGTGTGCAAGTATACACGTGTGTGTGCAAGTATACATGTGTGTGTGCAAGTATACACGTGTGTGTGCAAGTATACACGTGTGTGTGCAAGTATACATGTGTGTGTGCAAGTATACATGTGTGTGTGCAAGTATACGTGTGTGTGTGCAAGTATATACGTGTGTGTGCAAGTATACGTGTGTGAACAAGTATACACGTGTGTGTGCAAGTATACACGTGTGTGTGTGTGTGTGTACAGGTATACGTGTGTGTGTAAGTAAGTAATATTTATATAGCGCTTTTCCAGACCAGGGTCACAAAGAACTTAAACAATCAAAACAATATTCAATAAAGTATATACTTTAAAGATCAAGATAATACTGATAACACAATATACACGCGTGTGTGTACAAGTATACACGCGTGTGTGTACAAGTATACACGTGTGTGTGTGTGTGTGTACAAGTATACACGTGTGTGTGTACAAGTATACACGTGTGTGTGTGTGTACAAGTATACATGTGTGTGTGTGTGTACAAGTATACACGTGTGTGCGTGCAAGTATACACGTGTGTGTGTGTGTACAAGTATACACGTGTGTGTGTGTGTACAAGTATACACGTGTGTGTGTGTGTACAAGTATACACGTGTGTGCGTGCAAGTATACACGTGTGTGTGTGTGTACAAGTATACACGTGTGTGTGTGTGTACAAGTATACACGTGTGTGTGTGTGCAAGTATACACGTGTGTGTGTGTGTGTGTGTACAAGTATACGTGTGTGTGTGTGTGTGTGCGTGCGTGCAAGTATACACGTGTGTGTGTGTGTACAAGTATACACGTGTGTGTGTGTGTACAAGTATACACGTGTGTACTCGTGTGTGTGCAGGAAAGGCGGCTTCTTCGTGGACCTGTTCGTGCGAGTGTCGAACCAGGTGGCCGTGAACATGTACAAGCGTCTGGGGTACAGCGTGTACAGGACCGTCATAGAGTACTACTCCGCCAGCAACGGAGAGCCGGACGAGGACGCCTACGGTAGTCGCGGTGACGCTCCTCCGACAGCAGGGGGCGCTGTTTGACCTGCTGTGTCTCTCCACAGACATGAGGAAGGCTCTGTCCCGGGACACGGAGAAGAAGTCCATCGTGCCGCTGCCACACCCCGTCCGGCCCGAGGACATCGAATAACCTGGCGTGGCTCCCCGACTCCGCCCACCAGGGGTCCCCGAGTCAGGGAGCCACGACCTTTGAACTCTGGTGATTGTGTAATAAAGTCACACGACAAACTGCTGCAGTGAACGTTTTAATACAAAAGATCTTCTAGTCTCCATCACTTCCTGCTTTCTTCTCTGCCCCGCCCTCCTCCTCCTCTTTCTCCTTCTCCTCCTCCTCCTCTTTCTTCTCCTCCTCCTCCTCCTCCTCCTCGCTGCTGCTGCTGCTGTCGTCACGGTCCTGGTCCCGGTCAGCACCGCTCTGAGGCTGCAGGAGGTTCTGGTCCGACGGGTCGTCCGTCTCCACCTGCTTCTTCCACATGCGAGCCATGGCCAGCAGCTTCAGGTTGGGCTGGTTAGCAGCGTCTTCAGGGAAGATGTAGTCGTAGTACTCCTCCCAGCCCGCGTCCGACTGAACACACACAAGATAGATGTGACACGACTGAACACACACATGATAGATGTGACACGACTGAACACACACATGATAGATGTGACACGACTGAACACACACACACAAGATAGATGTGACACGACTGAACACACATGATAGATGTGACACGACTGTACACACACATGATAGATGTGACACGACTGTACACACACAAGATAGATGTGACACGACTGAACACACACACGATAGATGTGACACGACTGAACACACACAAGATAGATGTGACACGACTGAACACACACAAGATAGATGTGACACGACTGAACACACACATGATAGATGTGACACGACTGAACACACACAAGATAGATGTGAACGACTGAACACACACAAATAGATGTGACACAGATAGATGTGACACGACTGAACACACACACGATAGATGTGACACGACTGAACACACACACATGATAGATGTGACACAACTGAACACACACACACAAGATAGATGTGACACAACTGAACACACACACATGATACATGTGACACAACTGAACACACACACACGATACATGTGACACAGCTGAACACACAAGATAGATGTGACACAGCTGAACACACACACACAAGATAGATGTGACACGACTGAACACACACACACAAGATAGATGTGACACGACTGAACACACACACACACAAGATAGATGTGACACGACTGAACACACATGATAGATGTGACACAACTGAACACACACACATGATAGATGTGACACACTGAACCACACACTAACACACACACATGATAGATGTGACACGACTGAACACACACACATGATAGATGTGACACGACTGAACACACACAAGATAGATGTGACACGACTGAACACACACACACATGATAGATGTGACACGACTGAACACACACACACATGATAGATGTGACACGACTGAACACACACACACACATGATAGATGTGACACACGCACTAAACACACACACACACATAAACACACCCCACGATAGATTACACAACTGAACACACACACACGATAGATGTGACACGACTGAACACACACACACACAAGATAGATGTGACACAACTGAACACACACAATAGATGTGACACAACTGAACACACACATGATAGATGTGACACAACTGAACACACACATGATAGATGTGACACAACTGAACACACACACACGATAGATGTGACACGACTGAACACACACATGATAGACGTGACGCGTCTGCAGGAACTCACCCCGTCCTCGGCCGTCAGCTTCCTCCTCTTCTTCACCTTCTCCGGCAGCAGCTTCCTCACTCGCTCTTGAGAGTCGTCGGCGCCGAACTCCTCCTCGAAGCTCCTCCAGGCCTCCAGCAGCATCAGACGCTCCTCCTTCTCCTCGCAGCTCCTCATGCTCTTGTTGGCCTCCTCGTAGATCTGCCGGCACTTCTGCAGCCGCTCCGGTCCCTCCATGGAGAGCTCCAACTTGGCGTAGCTGATCCACACCTGCGGAAGGGGGGGGGGCGGGGTCAGCGGTGGTCAGAGGTCGAGGGTGGCGCGGGTCTGACCTTGACGTGCTGCGTGCGCTGCAGCAGGCGCCGGTAGAGGCTGCGCGTGTGCTCCAGCTCCTCCTGCTCCATCTCAAAGTCGATGTAGGACTTCCACAGGACCTGGCCAGAGACAGTCGTTAGCCGTTAGCACGTCCGCGGGCGCGGGCGCACGGGTGGGCACCTCGGGCATGTCCAGGCGCGGCTGTCCGATGGCGAGCTCGAAGATGGCGCGGGCGCGCTCCACGTCGCCCAGGATGGACTCCAGCTCGGCGAACTTGATCCAGGTGGTGCAGTTCTCCGGACTGAACTCCAGGTACTTCTCGTACAGCTTCCTGCAGCGGTCGAACTCCCGCAGCTGCAGCTCCAGCTCGATGTAGCCCTTCAGCAGCTTGTTCTTGGGACACTTGCCGATGGACGTGCCCTGGACGGACACCAGACCGTCATGAGCATCATGAGCATCATGGACATCATGGACATCATGAGCATCATGAACATCATGAGCATCATGAGCATCATGAGCATCATGGGAATCATGAACATCATGAGCATCATGAACATCATGAACATCATGAGCATCATGAACATCATGAGCATCATGGACTTCATGAGCATCATGGACATCATGGACATCATGAGCATCATGGACATCATGGGCATCATGGGCATCATGAGCATCATGAGCATCATGAGCATCATGAGCATCATGAACATCATGAGCATCATGAGCATCATGAGCATCATGGACATCATGGACATCATGAGCATCATGAGCATCATGAGCATCATGGACATCATGAACATCATGGACATCATGGACATCATGAACATCATGAACATCATGGACATCATGAGCATCATGGACATCATGAGCATCATGAGCATCATGGACATCATGAACATCATGGACATCATGAGCATCATGAACATCATGGACATCATGAACATCATGGACATCATGAACATCATGAACATCATGAGCATCATGAACATCATGAACATCATGGACATCATGAACATCATGAACATCATGGACATCATGGACATCATGAACATCATGGACATCATGGACATCATGAGCATCATGAACATCATGAACATCATGAACATCATGAGCATCATGAACATCATGAGCATCATGAACATCATGAACATCATGAACATCATGAACATCATGAGCATCATGAACATCATGAACATCATGAACATCATGAGCATCATGAACATCATGAGCATCATGAACATCATGAGCATCATGAACATCATGAGCATCATGAACATCATGAACATCATGAGCATCATGAACATCATGAGCATCATGAACATCATGAACATCATGAACATCATGGGTGGAAACACACAGAAGCTGAGCTCAAGCTCCACCACTGAACTCTTCATGCAATACAACATGTCAACGTGTGAAGTCAGGGAGACGTGATCTTACCATGATCTTACGAGCCGCCTGCAGGTTCTTCTGTCGGATCTCAAACTGACTGAACATCAGCCAGATCTTTGCGAAGGTGAACTGCAGGAGAAGTCACGTGACTCACAGGTGACGATGTCACGAGGCTGAAGAGACTCACCTTCTTGTGCGGGATCAGGTCCAAACAGGCCTGGTACACCTGCCTGGTTCTGTCCGCGTCCTGCAACAGAAGCCCATTGGTGAGCGCCTCCGCGGGCGACCCCCCCAACGACGACCCTGACCTTGACCCACCTTGACCTCCAGCTCCTCGTAGAGCGCGTAGTTGATCCACAGGTAGATGTAGCGCCGCCAGTGTCTCTTCTCCTGGATGGGCGGGATGTTGGCGATGGCGCGCTCGTACACCTCTCTGGCCGTGTCGGGGTCGGCGTCGCTCTCCACCAGACGAAGGTAGTCGAACCAGGCGTCGTAGTTGTGGGGGTTGGCCTGCAGGTCAGAGGTCAGTGTTATCTTTCTACTATTGAATTCAAAAGGGACATTATTATTATTGTACTGTACATTGATTGATAGACAAGTGTCTCCAGACTAAACCAACAGAGCCCGTCCTCCAGACGTACCTTGACCACCTCCTCGTACTGGAAGCGCCTCTTGCTGAACATCATGAACATCATGAGCATCATGAACATCATGGACATCATGAACATCATGAGCATCATGGACATCATGGACATCATGGACATCATGAGCATCATGAGCATCATGAGCATCATGAGCATCATGGACATAATGGACATCATGAGCATCATGGACATCATGGACATCATGAGCATCATGAGCATCATGAGCATCATGGACATCATGAACATCATGAGCATCATGGACATCATGGACATCATGAGCATCATGGACATCATGAACATCATGAACATCATGAACATCATGAGCATCATTGGCATCATGAACATCATGAGCATCATGGACATCATGAACATCATGGACATCATGAGCATCATGAGCATCATGAGCATCATGAACATCATGTACATTATTATTATACTGTACATTGATTGATAGACAAGTGTCTCCAGACTAAACCAACAGAGCCCGTCCTCCAGACGTACCTTGACCTCCTCCTCGTACTGGAAGCGCCTCTTGCTGACGATGACGTCCTCGATGCCGCGCCGGTCGCCGAACTTCTTCTCGAACTTGGTGTAGTTCTTGAACAGCTCCTGCGCCTCGTTCTTGGGGATCCGGTCCAGGGCGTACTTGTAGATGACCCGCACGCGCTCGAACTGCAAGGGGGGGTGGAGGAGCACGTGGTCAGAGGCTGGACGGGGAGGAGCCGACCCCTGGTCACCCACCTCCTTCTGGACCTCCTCGAACCTGGCGAACGCCACGAAGAGGTTCTCGTTGACGAGGTCTTCTCCGAAGAACTCCACGGCTCGCTCGAACACCTTCCTGCTCAGGGCGATGTAGCCGTGCCGCTCCTCGAAGCGGGCGTACTTGATCCAGTTCTTGACCTCGGGGTGGACCATGACGAGTGCTGCGGAGTCAAGGGGCCTTCAGGGGAGCACTGCGGGAAGACATTGTGGAGCGACCGGACGGAAGGATATATCTCTCGTAGATGCTTCTGGCCTCGTCCACTTCTTTGTAGCGCAGCTCGAAGTTGATGTAGGAGTGCCAGGCCTGCTCCTCCGGCTCCCACTCCATCCAGCGCTCGAACACCTGCCGGCACCCGGCGGGGTTCCCCAGCATCTCCTCCATGTAGGTGTACTTGTACCTGCGGACGTCAAACCACTCTCACCATCTTTAAACCTTCGGTAGCGCGGCGAGCTAACAAGATGGCCGCCGCGTCGGTCCAGCACCAGGAGATCTACAGATCTACTTGACGTCCACCTGCATCTGGGGGGATTGGACCTGGAGTGTAGCGCCAAGGAGACCTCCCGGCGAGGACGGTGGTAGCTCTCGCGATATTTACCCACAATACTCCCTGTCTGCGCAACACGTTAGCACATTAGCTTCTGCTACAAACGACGTAAAATACAGTTGAAGTCTTCTCTTGTGGAGCTTCAACCCAAGAGGGACGTTACTGACGAGCAGTCTGGAGGTGTTTGGAGGTTCAAGTCTAAATCATCTACACACGGATGGTTTGACCCACATATTCAACTCAAGATCGGTTCCGGTCTCCTGGGGGGCACGTACCAGAACTGGTTGACCCGGGGCAGGATGGTGATGGCCCGGTCCCAGATGTTGCGGGCGTGGTTCACCTGCCGGGTCTTCATCTCCATCTCGGCGTACTTGAGCCACAGCGTGTGGTTGCGGTGGTCGACGTCCAGCGCTCGCTCGTAGATGGAGCGCGCTCTGAAGAGACACAGGGACCGGGGGGTCAGGGACCGGGGGGTCAGGACCCGCTCACACATCTGCTGGGCACCAAGGTTACCTGTGGACCTCCTGCAGACTCTCCTCCCATTGTGCGTATTTGATCCAGTTGCTGATGATGGTGCGGTTCTTCCTGATGTTGTCCTCGAAGGCCTGGGGTCAAAGGTCAACGGATGAGAAGGTGGTGGACGCCCCAGCGCTCTGTGCACGTCTCTCTACCTTCCTCTTCCTCAGCTTGTAGTCGTTGAGCTCCTCCTTGTCGGTGATCTTCTGCTTGGGTGGAGGCGGCAGAAGCTCCAGCTCCCTCTCCTTGGCCTCCCTCAGCAGCTGCTCGGCCGTGATCTGCAGCTCAGCCGGAGCTTTGTTCTTCACCTGCAGCAGGTAACGTTTATTAGTCACGTTTTAATAAATCCTATTTTACCAGACATGTTGACCTTAATGACCAGCTTGTTGTTGTTGTATATGTTTTAAACTATATTCAGAAGAATGTTTTAAATTAGTATTTCATGTTAAATACAGTAAACTGGGCCACGTGATCAAAACAAAGTTAGCGCTTCCTCTAGCATTAGCCTTGTTAGCATTAGCCCTGTTAGCTCGCTCTTCGCGCCTACCTTCGCCACCTTCGGGATCCGCTGTTTTCCTGCCGCCGTGGACGCCATGGTGTCTCGCTTCGGCCGCCGTGGACTCTCTGCCTCTGAGGTGACGCTCTTTTGTGTCGTTCGACCGCGGAAACTACAGCAACGTTACGCACTCGGTGCGCGAGCCGCCATGACACTTTCCCGAAATGCTTTGCGTGTGTGTGTGTTTTGGCTCCGCCCCGACTCTTGTCGTCGCCATAGCAACGGGGAAAGCGCGCTGTGTTGTCCGGCAGGTTGTTGGTTCGAGTCCCCTGTTCACACCTGAGCGCGAGCAGGAGGGCACACGTGACAGGAACACCTGGAGAAGGTAAAGATTTTAACTTTGATCTGCAAGATTAGTGTTTGAAATCGAGTGACGTCACGATGCTGAAGGCATGACGTCACACGTCTGTGTTTGCTTATGTCTAGGCTTTGTGTGTCTCTGTGTCCACTGGAAAAAGTGTGTGTGCGATTGTGTTTGTGAGTGAGACGAGCGAGAGGGAAAGAAGTGAGATGGAGTGAGAGAGTAAAGGAGTGAGATGGAGTGAGAGAGTAAAGAAGTGAGATGAGTGAGAGAGTAAATAAGTGAGATGGAGTGAGAGAGTAAATAAGTGAGATAAGTGAGAGAGTAAATAAGTAAGATGGAGTGAGAGAGTAAAGGAGTAAGATGGAGTGAGAGAGTAAAGGAGTGAGATGGAGTGAGAGAGTAAAGGAGTGAGATGGAGTGAGAGAGTAAAGAAGTGAGATGGAGTGAGAGAGTAAATAAGTGAGATGAGTGAGAGAGTAAAGGAGTAAGATGGAGTGAGAGAGTAAAGGAGTGAGATGGAGTGAGAGAGTAAAGGAGTAAGATGGAGTGAGAGAGTAAATAAGTGAGATGGAGTGAGAGAGTAAATAAGTGAGATGGAGTGAGAGAGTAAAGAAGTGAGATGGAGTGAGAGGGAAAGGAGTGAGATGGAGTGAGAGAGTAAATAAGTGAGATGGAGTGAGAGAGTAAAGGAGTGAGATGGAGTGAGAGAGTAAAGGAGTGAGATGGAGTGAGAGAGTAAAGAAGTGAGATGGAGTGAGAGAGTAAAGGAGTAAGATGGAGTGAGAGAGTAAAGAAGTGAGATGGAGTGAGAGAGTAAAGGAGTAGAGGATGAGAGTAAGGGAGATAGTGAGAGAGTAAAGAAGAGATGGAGTGAGAGAGTAAAGAAGGGGGAGATGGAGTGAGAGAGTAAAGGAGTGAGATAAGTGAGAGAGTAAAGGAGTAAGATGGAGTGAGAGAGTAAAGGAGTGAGATGGAGTAAGGAGGAGATGAGAGTAAAGGAAGTAAGATGGAATGAGAGAGTAAAGAGAGTGAGATGGAGTGAGAGAGTAAAGAAGTGAGATGGAGTGAGAGGGAGTAAAGGAGTAGATGGAGTGAGAGGTAGAGAGTGAGATGGAGTGAGATGGAGTGAGAGAGTAAAGGAGTGAGATGGAGTGAGAGAGTAAAGGAGTGAGATGGAGTGAGAGAGTAAATGAGTGAGAGAGTAAAGAAGTGAGATGGAGTGAGAGAGTAAAGAAGTGAGATGGAGTGAGAGAGTAAAGAAGTGAGATGGAGTGAGAAAGGAAGAGTAAGATGGAGTGAGAGAGTAAAGGAGTGAGATGGGGAAGGGAGAGTAAAGGAGTGAGATGGAGTGAGAGAGTAAAGAAGTGAGATGGAGTGAGAGAGTAAAGGAGTAGAAGTGAGGGAATGAGTGGAGAGAGTAAAGGAAGTGAGATGGAGTGAGAGAGTAAAAGGAGTGAGATGGAGTGAGAGAGTAAAGGAGTAAGTGAGATGAGAGTAAGTGAGGAGAGAGTAAAGGAGTGAGATGGAGTGAGAGGGAGTAAATAGGGTGAGATGGAGTGAGAGAGTAAAGGAGTAAGATGGAGTGAGAGAGTAAAGGAGTGAGATGGAGTGAGAGAGTAAAGGAGTAAGATGGAGTGAGAGAGTAAAGGAGTGAGATGGAGTGAGAGAGTAAAGGAGTGAGATAAGTGAGAGAGTAAAGGAGTAAGATGGAGTGAGAGAGTAAAGGAGTGAGATGTCAGTCAGCAAGACAGTATGACGTCATCCTCAGCTTGTCACTCCTTCAGTAGCAGAACAAAGTCACGATGACGGAACAAAGTGCTGCTGAACAACAAGTGCAGCATAAATAAGCAGCTTCAGTCTTCAGGGTCAAACATGAGGAGCATCAGGTCGTCGTGTGGAAAAGAACTGAAGGTGGACGTGAGGAGGAGCGAGTCTGAAGATGCTGAAGACATCCAGAGCCTCGTGAGGTCCTCCTCACTCAAGGTGTTCGGACGAGTCAACGTCATCCACCTCCTGTGAGACTCACTCCTCCATCACTCCTTCATCACTCCTTCATCTCTCCTTCATCTCTCCTTCATCTCCCCTTCATCTCTCCTTCATCTCTCCTTCATCTCTCCTTCATCACTCCTTCATCACTCCTTAATCAATCCTTCATATCTCCTTCATATCTCCTTCATCTCTCCTTCATCACTCCTTCATCACTCCTCCATCACTCCTTCATCTCTCCTTCATCACTCCTCCATCACTCCTTCATCTCTCCTTCATCTCTCCTTCATCACTCCTCCATCACTCCTTCATCACTCCTTCATATCTCCTTCATCTCTCCTTCATCACTCCTTCATCTCTGCTTCATCTCTCCTTCATCACTCCTTCATCACTCCTTCATATCTCCTTCATCACTCCTCCATCACTCCTCCATCACTCCTTCATCACTCCTTCATCACTCCTTCATCTCTCCTTCATCACTCCTTCATCTCTCCTTCATCTCTCCTTCATCACTCCTTCATCTCTCCTTCATCTCTCCTTCATCTCTCCTTCATCACTCCTTCATCTCTCCTTCATCACTCCTTCATCTCTCCTTCATCTCTCCTTCATCTCCCCTTCGTCACTCCTTCATCACTCCTTCATCACTCCTTCATCACTCCTTCATCTCTCCTTCATCACTCCTTCATCTCTCCTTCATCACTCCTTCATCTCTCCTTCATCTCTCCTTCATCTCTCCTTCATCTCTCCTTCATCTCTCCTTCATCACTCCTTCATCACTCCTTCATCACTCCTTCATCTCTCCTTCATCTCTCCTTCATCACTCCTTCATATCTCCATCATCACTCCTTCATCTCTCCTTCATCACTCCTTCATCACTCCTTCATCTCTCCTTCATCACTCCTTCATCTCTCCTTCATCACTCCTTCATCACTCCTTCATCACTCCTTCATCACTCCTTCATCTCTCCTTCATCACTCCTTCATCTCTCCTTCATCTCTGCTTCATCACTCCTTCATCTCTCCTTCATCTCTCCTTCATCTCTCTCCTTCATCACTCCTTCATCACTCCTTCATCTCTCCTTCATCTCTCCTTCATCACTCCTTCATCTCTCCTTCATCACTCCTTCATCACTCCTTCATCTCTCCTTCATCTCTCCTTCATCACTCCTTCATCACTCCTTCATCTGTCCTTCATCACTCCTTCATCTGTCCTTCATCACTCCTTCATCTCTCCTTCAGCTCTCCTTCATATCTCCTTCATATCTCCTTCATCACTCCTTCATCTCTCCTTCATCACTCCTTCATCTCTCCTTCATCACTCCTTCATCTCTCCTTCATCACTCCATCATCACTCCTTCATCACTCCTTCATCTCTCCTTCATCTCTCCTTCATCACTCCTTCATCTGTCCTTCATCTGTCCTTCATCACTCCTTCATCTCTCCTTCAGCTCTCCTTCATATCTCCTTCATCACTCCTTAATCTCTCCTTCATCACTCCTTCATCACTCCTTCATCACTCCTTCATCTCTCCATCATCACTCCTTCATCACTCCTTCATCTCTACTTCATCTCTCCT
Organism: Callionymus lyra; assembly: GCA_016630915.1. Lineage (NCBI taxonomy): Eukaryota > Metazoa > Chordata > Actinopteri > Syngnathiformes > Callionymidae > Callionymus > Callionymus lyra. The sequence goes on from JACEEU010000780.1 coordinate 84,507, forward strand.
TCATCTCTCCTTCATCTGTCCTTCATCACTCCTTCAGCTCTCCTTCATATCTCCTTCATATCTCCTTCATATCTCCTTCATCACTCCTTCATCTCTCCTTCATCACTCCTTCATCACTCCTTCATCTCTCCATCATCACTCCTTCATCACTCCTTCATCTCTCCTTCATATCTCCTTCATATCTCCTTCATCACTCCTTCATCTCTCCTTCATCTCTCCTTCATCACTCCTTCATCTCTCCTTCATCTCTCCTTCATCTCTCCTTCATCTCTCCTTCATATCTCCTTCATCACTCCTTCATCTCTCCTTCATCACTCCTTCATCACTCCTTCATCTCTCCATCATCACTCCTTCATCACTCCTTCATCTCTCCTTCATCTCTCCTTCATATCTCCTTCATATCTCCTTCATCTCTCTTTCATCACTCCTTCATCACTCCTTCATCTCTCCTCCATCTCTCCTTCATCTCTCCTCCATCTCTCCTTCATCTGTCCTTCATCTCTCCTTCATCTCTCCTTCATCTCTCCTTCATCTCTCTTCTTCATCACTCCTCCATTCTTCCTTCATCACTCCTCCATCTCTCCTTTTCTCTCCTTCATCTCCTCCTTCATTATTCTTTTTCACTCATCTCCTCTCTCCTTATTCTTCCCCTTCATCTCTCCTCCATCACTCCTTCATCATCTCCTTCATCTCTCCTCCATCTCTCCTTCATCACTCCTCCATCTCTCCTTCATCACTCCTCCACTCTCCCTTCATCTCTCCCTTCATCTCTCCTTCATCACTCCTCCATCGTCTCCTTCATCTTTCCTTCATCCTCCTTGTAGCTTTTTCCTTCATCTCTCCTTCATCGTTATTCCTTCATCTGCTTCATCACTCCTTCATCTCTCCTTCGTCCTTCTCCTTCATCTCTCCTTCATTCTCTCCTTCATCTTTTCTCTTCATCTCTCCCTTCATCACTCCTTTTTTATCTTCATCTCTGCTTCATCGTGTCCTGTCGTCTTCTCCTTCATCTCTCCTTTCATCTCTCCTTCATCTCTGCTTCATCTCTCCTTCACTCTCTCCTTCATCCTGCTTCACTCGATTCCTTCATCTCTCCTTCATCACTCCTTCTTCTGCTTCATCACTCCTCCTGTTTCTTCTCCTTCATCTCTCCTTCATCACTCCTTCATCTTTCCTTCATCACTCCTCCATCACTTCTTCATTCTTTTACTTCATCACTCCTCCAATATTTGTTCTTTTACTTCATCACTCCTCATCGTCTCCTTCTTTCTCCTCATCACTCCTCTTCTTGCTTCATCTCTCCTTCAGCGTGTGTTCTTTTGCTTCATCACTCCTCATTATTCTTTGCTTCATCACTCCTCCAACGTTCTTCTTTTGCTTCATCACTCCTTCATCACGGCTTATTCTTTTACTTCATCACTCCTTCAACGTGTCTTCTTTTCCTTCATCACTCCTCCATCATTCGTTTTTTTGCTTCATCACTCCTCCAACGGTCATTCTATTGCTTCATCACTCCTTCATCTCTTTCCTTCATATCTCCTTCATCACTCCTTCATCACTCCTTCATCACTCCTTCATCCCTATCTTTCCTTCATCACTCCTCCATCTGTCCTTCTTTCCTTCATCTCTCCTTCATCTCCTTCATCTCTCCTTCATCACTCCTTCATCTCTCTTCATTCTTTTCCTTCATCACTCCTTCATCTCGCTTTTCTCTCCTTCATCACTCCTTCATCTCTCCTTCATCTCTGCTTCATCTCTCCTTCATCTCTCCTTCATCACTCCTTCATCTCCTCCTTCATCTCTCCTTCATCATCTCCTTCATCACTTCCTTCATCACTCCTTCATCACTACTTCATCTCTCTCTTCATCTCTCCTTCATCTCTCCTTCATCTCTCCTTCATCTCTCCTTCATCTCTGTTTCATCTCTCCTTCATCTCTCCTTCATCTCTCCTTCATCACTCCTTCATCTCTCCTTCATCACTCCTTCAGTCTCTTTGACTTTCATCTCTCCTTCATGTTCTTGCTTCATATTCCTCATATTTCCTTCATTCTTTTCCTTCATTCTTCACCTCCTTCATCTCTCCATCTCCTCCTTCATCACTCCTCCATCACTCCTTCATCGCTCCTTCATCTCTCCTCCATCCTTTCTTTTCGCTCCTTCATCTCTCCTTCATCTCTGCTTCATCACTCCTTCATCTCTCCTTCATCACTCCTTCATCACTCCTCCATCACTCCTTCATCTCTCCTTCATCACTCCTTCATCACTCCTCCATCACTCCTTCATCTCCCCTTCATCTCTCCTTCATCTCTCCTTCATCTCTCCTTCATCACTCCTTCATCACTCCTTCATCACTCCTCCTCCTCCATCACTCCTTCATCTCCCCTTCATCTCTCCTTCATCTCTCCTTCATCTCTCCTTCATCACTCCTTCATCACTCCTTCATTCGCCTCCTTCATCACTCCTTCATACTCCTTCATCACTCCTTCATATCTCCTTCATCTCCTTCATCATTCCTCCATCACTCCTCTCATCACTCCTGGTCATCCTTCACGCTCTTGATCTCCCTTCACATCCTCACGTAGCTCCTTCATCATTCCTTCATCACTCTTCCCGTCTCCTTCATCCCCCCCTTCATCACTCCTTCATCACTCCTTCATATTCTCCCTTCATCACTCCTTCACGTATCTCCGTTACGCCTCCATCACTCCTCCATCACTCGTTTCGACTCCTTCATCTCTCCTTCATCACTCCTTCATCTCTCCTTCATCTCTCCTTCATCAGAATGCCTTCAGCTCCCCGTGGCGCTCCTTCATCTCGGACTCCCTTCATCTCTCCTTCATCTCTCCTTCATTCTCTCCTTCATCACTCCTTCATCTCTCCTTCATCTCCTTCATCTCTCCTTCATCTCTCCTTCATCTCTCCTTCATCTCTCCTTCATCACTCCTTCATCACTCCTTCATCACTCCTTCATCTCTCCTTCATCTCTCCTTCATCACTCCTTCATCTCTCCTTCATCTCTCCTTCATCTCTCCTTCATCTCTCCTTCATCTCTCCTTCATCTCTCCTTCATCACTCCTTCTTCATCCTCCTTCATCTCCTTCATCTCTCCTTCATCTCTCCTTCATCACTCCTTCATATCTCCATCATCACTCCTTCATCTCTCCTTCATCACTCCTTCATCACTCCTTCATCACTCCTTCATCTCTCCTTCATCACTCCTTCATCACTCCTTCATCACTCCTTCATCACTCCTTCATCTCTGCTTCATCACTCCTTCATCTCTCCTTCATCTCTGCTTCATCACTCCTTCATCTCTCCTTCATCTCTCCTTCATCACTCCTTCATCACTCCTTCATCACTCCTTCATCTCTCCTTCATCTCTCCTTCATCACTCCTTCATCTCTCCTTCATCGGACCCCTTCATCACTTCCTTCACGCGCCTTCGTCTCTCCTTCATCACTCCTTCATCACTCCTTCATCTGTCCTTCATCACTCCTTCATCTGTCCTTCATCACTCCTTCATCTCTCCTTCAGCTCTCCTTCATATCTCCTTCATATCTCCTTCATCACTCCTTCATCTCTCCTTCATCACTCCTTCATCTCTCCTTCATCACTCCTTCATCTCTCCTTCATCACTCCATCATCTCTCCTTCATCTCTCCTTCATCACTCCTTCATCTCTCCTTCATCTCTCCTACATCACTCCTTCATCTGTCTATTCTTACACTCCTAGACTCCTTCTATTATCTCCTTCATAGTCGGTTCGGGTCAGCACTCCTTCAGTGCTGCGTGTTCATGCCGCCTTCATCTCTATTCGGCATTCCGTCATCATTTGGGAATTAGTCTCTACTTCATCTCTCCTTCATATGTCCTTCAGTTGGCCTTCATCACTCCTTCATCTCTCCTTCAGCTATCCTTCATATGCCTCATGCCGCCTTCATCACTCCTTCATCTCTCCTTCAGCCTCTCCTTCATCACTCCTTCATCGATTCAGGTCCTTCATCACTCCTTCATCTCTCCTTCATCTCTCCTTCATATCTCCTCAACGTATCTCTCTTCATCGCTCCTTCATCTCTCCTTCATCGCGCCTTCGTCTCTCCTTCATCTCTCCTTCATCTCTCCTTCATGTCATACCTTCCTTCATCACTCCTTCATCTCTCCTTCTTCAACGTCCTTCATCACTCCTTCATCTCTCCATCATCACTCCTTCATCTCTCCTTCATCTCTCCTTCATATCTCCTTCATATCTCCTTCATCTCTCCTTTCATCACTCCTTCATCACTTCCTTCATCTCTCCTCCATCTCTCCTTCATCTCTCCTCCATCTCTCCTTCATCTCTCCTTCATCTCTCCTTCATCTCTCCTTCATCTCTCCTTCATCTCTCCTTCATCACTCCTTCATCTCTCCTTCATCTCTCCTTCATCATCATCCTCCTTCATCTCTCCTTCATCTCTCCTTCATCTCTCCTCCATCTCTCCTTCATCTGTCCTTCATCTCTCCTTCATCTCTCCTTCATCTCTCCTTCATCTCTGCTTCATCACTCCTTCATCTCTGCTTCATCACTCCTTCATCTCTGCTTCGACTCTCCTTCATCACTCCTTCATCACTCCTTCTTCACTCCTTCATCTGCTTCATCACTCCTTCATCACTCCTTCATCACTCCTTCAGCTCTCCTTCATCACTCCTTCATCACTCTCCTTCATCTCTCCTTCATATCTCCTTCATCTCTCCTTCATCTCCCCTTCATCTTTGCTTCATCACTCCTTCATCTCTCCTTCATCACATCTTTCATTCTCTCCTTCATCTCTCCTTCATCTTTTCTTTCATCTCTCCTTCATCTCTCCTTCATCCTCCTTCATCTCTGCTTCATCACTCCTTCATCTCTCCTTCATCTCTCCTTCATCTCTCCTCCATCTCTGCTTCATCTCTCTCCATCTCTCCTTCATCTGCTCCTTTCATCGGCTTCCTTCTTCTTTCTCCTTCATCTCTGCTTCATCTCTCCTTCATCTCTGCTTCATCTCTCCTTCATCTCTCCTTCATCTCTCCTTCATCTCTGCTTCATCTCTCCTCCATCTCTCCTTCCTCTCTCCTTCATCTCTCCTTCATCTCTCCTTCATCTCTCCTTCATCTCTGCTTCATCACTCCTTCATCTCTGCTTCATCACTCCTTCATCTCTCCTTCATCTCTCCTTCATCTCTCCTTCATCTCTGCTTCATCACTTCTTCATCTCTCCTTCATATCTCCTTCATCACTCCTTCATCTCTCCTTCATCTCCCCTTCATCTCTGCTTCATCACTCCTTCATCTCTCCTTCATCACTCTTTCATCTCTCCTTCATCTCTCCTTCATCTCTGCTTCATCACTCCTTCATCTCTCCTTCATCTCTCCTTCATCTCTCCTCCATCTCTGCTTCATCTCTCCTCCATCTCTCCTTCATCTCTCCTTCATCTCTCCTTCCTCTCTCCTTCATCTCTGCTTCATCTCTCCTTCATCTCTGCTTCATCTCTCCTCCATCTCTCCTTCATCTCTCCTTCATCTCTCCTTCATCTCTCCTTCATCACTCCTTCATCTCTCCTTCATCTCTCCTTCATCTCTCCTTCATCTCTCCTTCATCTCTCCTTCATCTCTCCTTCATCTCTCCTTCATCTCTCCTTCATCTCTCCTTCATCACTCCTTCATCTCTCCTTCATCTCTCCTTCATCTCTCCTTCATCACTCCTTCATATCTCCTTCATCTCTCCTTCATCACTCCTTCATATCTCCTTCATCTCTCCTTCATCTCTCCTTCATCTCTCCTTCATCACTCCTTCATATCTCCTTCATCTCTCCTCCATCACTCCTTCATCACTCCTTCATCACTGAAACATGGTTTCACAGAGAGAAGGCCAACCTGGCGGTGACCTTGACCTCTGAAAATGACAACATCCTGGCACACGCGTCCTTCTTCGACTACCCTCTGGCTGACCTGGTGGACCAGGCTCACTGGGAGACCTTCATGGACCAACACTTCTGCTGCCAGGACTACAATGTAAGTTCAGCAGCAGAGCTGAGGCGACCGTCTGAGACTCAGTGGTGATCTGTTCTCTGCAGCCGCTCAACACTCTCTTCCTTCACCTCTTCGTAGCCAAGCCTGGCTACAGCTGTGGATGTCTGCAGGAAATCTTGAGGTAGGATCCAGATCGTTTCAAGGTCAGATGTTCTGCTGACCTGGATTATTTCTGCAGGGCCGTTTATAACGCTACACCAGAACTGGACCACATCTGTCTGCTGAGCCCCCATATCGACAAGCTAGGTGAACCAAGACTGAACCAAGACTGAACCATGACTGAACCATGACTGAACCATGACTGACTGAACTATGACTGAACCAAGACTGAACCAAGACTGAACCATGACTGAACCAAGACTGAACCATGACTGAACCATGACTGAACCAAGACTGAACCATGACTGAACCATGACTGACTGAACTATGACTGAACCATGACTGAACCAAGACTGAACCATGACTGAACCATGACTGAACCATGACTGAACTATGACTGAACCATGACTGAACTATGACTGAACCAAGACTGAACCATGACTGAACCATGACTGAACCATGACTGAACTATGACTGAACTATGACTGAACCATGACTGAACCAAGACTGAACCAAGACTGAACCAAGACTGAACCATGTCTGAACCATGACTGAACTATGACTGAACCAAGACTGAACCAAGACTGAACCATGACTGAACCATGACTGAACCATGACCGAACCATGACTGAACCATAACTGAACCATGACTGAACCATGACTGGACCAAGACTGAACCATGACTGAACCATGACTGAACCATGACTGAACCATGACTGAACCAAGACTGAACCATGACTGAACCATGACTGAACCATGACTGAACCATGACTGAACCATGACTGACTGAACCATGACTGAACCATGACTGAACCATGACTGAACCATGACTGAACCATGACTGAACCAAGACTGAACCAAGACTGAACCATGACTGAACCATGACTGAACCATGACTGACTGAACTATGACTGAACTATGACTGAACCATGACTGAACCAAGACTGAACCATGACTGAACCAAGACTGAACCATGACTGAACTATGACTGAACTATGACTGAACCAAGACTGAACCAAGACTGAACCATGACTGAACCAAGACTGAACCATGACTGACTGAACTATGACTGAACTATGACTGAACCATGACTGAACCAAGACTGAACCATGACTGAACCATGACTGAACCATGACTGAACCATGACTGACTGAACTATGACTGAACCAAGACTGAACCAAGACTGAACCATGACTGAACCAAGACTGAACCACCATGACTGAACCATGACTGAACCATGACTGACTGAACCATGACTGAACCATGACTGAACCAAGACTGAACCATGACTGAACCAAGACTGAACCATGACTGACTGAACTATGACTGAATTATGACTAAACCATGACTGAACCAAGACTGAACCAAGACTGAACCATGACTGAACCAAGACTGAACCATGACTGACTGAACTATGACTGAACTATGACTGAACCATGACTGAACCAAGACTGAACCATGACTGAACCAAGACTGAACCATGACTGAACCATCACACAAACGTGACACAAACATCACACAAACGTCACACAAACATCACACAAACATCACACAAACGTCACACAATCATCACACAATCATCACACAAACCTGTGTGTTCAGAGTCTCCACTGGATGAGATCTTCGAGCCTCTGCGGCGCCACAGTGTGGCCGGACCAGAGTGTGTGTCTTCTGTGTGCTTCAGACACACACTGTGTCCACAGCTGCAGCTGCGTCCTGCCAGGTGAGTGACAGAGACCTGGACTGACGTCTCTGACGGAGACCTGGACTGACGTCTCTGACAGAGACCTGGACTGACGTCTCTGACAGAGACCTGGACTGACGTCTCTGACAGAGACCTGGACTGACGTCTCTGACAGAGACCTGGACTGATGTCTCTGACAGAGACCTGGACTGATGTCTCTGACAGAGACCTGGACTGACGTCTCTGACAGAGACCTGGACTGAACGTCTCTGACAGGAGACCTGGACTGGACGTCTCTGACAGAGCCCTGAGCCCTGGACTGGACGTCTCTGACAGAGACCTGGACTGACGTCTCTGACAGAGACCTGGACTGACGTCTCTGACAGAGACCTGGACTGACGTCTCTGACAGAGACCTGGACTGACGTCTCTGACAGAGACCTGGACTGGCGTCTCTGACAGAGACCTGGACTGGCGTCTCTGACAGAGACCTGGACTGACGTCTCTGACAGAGACCTGGACTGACGTCTCTGACAGAGACCTGGACTGACGTCTCTGACAGAGACCTGGACTGACGTCTCTGACAGAGACCTGGACTGACGTCTCTGACAGAGACCTGGACTGGCGTCTCTGACAGAGACCTGGACTGAAGTCTCTGACAGAGAGCCTGGACTGACGTCTCTGACAGAGACCTGGACTGACGTCTCTGACAGAGACCTGGACTGACGTCTCTGACAGAGACCTGGACTGAAGTCTCTGACAGAGACCTGGACTGAAGTCTCTGACAGAGACCTGGACTGACGTCTCTGACAGAGACCTGGACTGACGTCTCTGACAGAGACCTGGACTGACGTCTCTGACCAGAGACCTGGACTGACGTCTCTGACAGAGACCTGGACTGACGTCTCTGTGCGTCTCAGGGTCGAGGACTACGACGACATCATGCAGATGTTTGCAGAACAGACCCGCCTCCTGTCCATCATGGACGACCCTAAGTTCCTGCTGGGGGTTGTGGAGAGCATCAAGGAGGGAGACCACACGGCTGTGTTCGAGGTGTGTGTTCAAGGTCGAGTGTAGTCGCGTGTCGGTATTAAGTTTGTGTGTCAGTATTAAGTATGTGTGTTTGTTAGTATTAAGTGTGTGTGAGTGTTGGTGTAAAATATGTGTGAGTGTCAGTATTAAGTGTGTGTCAGTATTAAGTGTGAGTGTCAGTATTAAGTGTGAGTGTCAGTATTAAGTGTGTGTGTGTCAGTATTAAGTGTGAGTGTCAGTATTAAGTGTGAGTGTCAGTATTAAGTGTGAGTGTCAGTATTAAGTGTGAGTGTCAGTATTAAGTGTGAGTGTCAGTATTAAGTGTGAGTGTGTATTAAGTGTCAGTATGAAGTGTGAGTGTCAGTATTGAAGTGTAAGTGTGTGTGTCAGTATGAAGTGTGAGTGTCAGTATTAGGTGTGTGTGTGTATTGAGTGTGAGTGTGTGTGTGTCAGTATTAAGTGTGAGTGTCAGTATTAAGTGTGTGTGTCAGTATGAAGTGTGAGTGTCAGTATGAAGTGTGAGTGTCAGTATTAAGTGTGAGTGTCAGTATTAAGTGTGTGTCAGTATGAAGTGTGTGTCAGTATTAAGTGTGTGTGTGTCAGACGGAGGAGGTGGTGGTCGGCTTCATCAGTGTGACCACAGACGTGGATCTCGGGCGACTGAAGGAAAACTTCCAGCTGGATGAGTTGGACCGTTTGTTCCGGATCAGCCGCAGACTGGACCGACCTGAAGACCGCTCGTCCCGCTTCACCTCTGACCCCCTGCAGGTACACTGAGCGAGACAGAGATGTGTGTGGGTGCTCCTGTGACCTCCAGAGGGCAAAGGTCAAGTGATTGTCTCTCCAGGAGGACCAGCTGGCGGCGGCAGTGTCTGGGAGTCTAAATGTCTTCTGTGTCCAGTTCCTGGTCATCGACAAGGACCACGAGATGAGGTTTCCTCTAGTCCTCTCTAGTCTTCTCTAGTCTTCTCTAGTCCTCTCTAGTCTTCTCTAGTCCTCTCTAGTCCTCTCTAGTCTTCTCTAGTCTTCTCTAGTCTTCTCTAGTCTTCTCTAGTCCTCTCTAGTCCTCTCTAGTCTTCTCTAGTCCTCTCTAGTCTTCTCTAGTCCTCTCTAGTCTTCTCTAGTCCTCTCTAGTCTTCTCTAGTCTTCTCTAGTCTTCTCTAGTCTTCTCTAGTCTTCTCTAGTCTTCTCTAGTCCTCTCTAGTCCTCTCTAGTCTTCTCTAGTCCTCTCTAGTCCTCTCTAGTCCTCTCTAGTCTTCTCTAGTCTTCTCTAGTCTTCTCTAGTCTTCTCTAGTCCTCTCTAGTCTTCTCTAGTCTTCTCTAGTCCTCTCTAGTCTTCTCTAGTCTTCTCTAGTCTGTCTCTCTCTCTAGTCTAGTCTTCTCTAGTCCTCTCTAGTCCTCTCTAGTCTTCTCTAGTCTCTCTAGTCCTCTCTAGTCTTCTCTAGTCCTTCTCTCTAGTCTTCTAGTCTTCTCTAGTCTTCTCTAGTCCTCTCTAGTCCTCTCTAGTCTTCTCTAGTCTTCTCTAGTCCTCTCTAGTCCTCTCTAGTCCTCTCTAGTCCTCTCTAGTCCTCTCTAGTCTTCTCTAGTCTTCTCTAGTCTTCTCTAGTCCTCTCTAGTCCTCTCTAGTCTTCTCTAGTCCTCTCTAGTCCTCTCTAGTCTTCTCTAGTCTTCTCTAGTCTTCTCTAGTCCTCTCTAGTCTTCTCTAGTCTTTAGTCTCAGTAGCTAGTCTCTAGTCTTCTCTAGTCCCTCTCTAGTCTTCTCTAGTCTTCTCTAGTCTCTCTCTAGTCCCTCTCTAGTCCTCTCTAGTCTTCTCTAGTCTTCCTCTCTAGTCTTCTCTAGTCCTCTCTAGTCCTCTCTAGTCCTCTCTAGTCTTCTCTAGTGCTCTCTCTGGTGCCTGCGTGCTAGTCTTCTCTAGTCTTCTCTCTAGTCCTCTCTAGTCCTCTCTCTCTAGTCTTCTCTAGTCTTCTCTAGTCCTCTCTAGTCCTCTCTAGTCTTCTCTAGTCTTCTCTAGTCCTCTCTAGTCCTCTCTAGTCCTCTCTAGTCCTCTCTAGTCCTCTCTAGTCCTCTCTAGTCCTCTCTAGTCCTCTCTAGTCTCTCCGGTCTGGTCCTCTCTCTAGTCCTCTCTAGTCTTCTCTAGTCTCCCTCTCTAGTCTCTCTCTAGTCTTCTCTCTAGTCCTCTCTAGTCTTCTCTAGTCTTCTCTAGTCTTCTCTAGTCCTCTCTAGTCCTCTCTAGTCCTCTCTAGTCCTCTCTAGTCTTCTCTAGTCTTCTCTAGTCTTCTCTAGTCCTCTCTAGTCCTCTCTAGTCCTCTCTAGTCTTCTCTAGTCCTCTCTAGTCTTCTCTAGTCTTCTCTAGTCCTCTCTAGTCCTCTCTAGTCCTCTCTAGTCTTCTCTAGTCTTCTCTAGTCCTCTCTAGTCCTCTCTAGTCTTCTCTAGTCCTCTCTAGTCCTCTCTAGTCCTCTCTAGTCTTCTCTAGTCTTCTCTAGTCCTCTCTAGTCCTCTCTAGTCCTCTCTAGTCCTCTCTAGTCTTCTCTAGTCTTCTCTAGTCCTCTCTAGTCCTCTCTAGTCCTCTCTAGTCTTCTCTAGTCCTCTCTAGTCCTCTCTAGTCTTCTCTAGTCTTCTCTAGTCCTCTCTAGTCCTCTCTAGTCTTCTCTAGTCCTCTAGTCTTCTCTGGTCTCCTCTCTAGTCTTCTCTAGTCTCTCTAGTCTTCTCTAGTCCTCTCTAGTCCTCTCTAGTCTTCTCTAGTCTTCTCTAGTCTTCTCTAGTCCTCTCTAGTCTTCTCTAGTCCTCTCTAGTCTTCTCTAGTCTTCTCTAGTCCTCTCTAGTCTTCTCTAGTCTTCTCTAGTCCTCTCTAGTCCTCTCTAGCAATTAGTTATACAGTGTTTATGCAATGTAAACATACAGTTATTATATACAGTGCACATACAGTGCATATACAGTGCCTGCA
>JACEEU010000781.1:0-57500 GCA_016630915.1 Callionymus lyra
CATCCCTGTGGCACACCGGTGTTTATGGTGATGCTCAGTGAGGTCTTGTCCCGATCCTGACCGACTGGGGTCGGCCTGTCAGGAAGTCCAAGAGCCAGTCACAGAGGGTGTGGTGCAGACCGAGTGCAGACCGTATGTGGGGAATGACTGTGTTGAACCGGAGCTGTAGTCGATAAAGAGCATCCTTACATAGGAGTCTTTGTTCTCCAGGTGGAGGAGGGGATAATGGAGGGCAGCAGCAATGGCATCTGAGGGCGATCTGTTGGACCGGTAGGCATACTGTAGGGGGGTCCAGTGTGTCTGGTATGTTGCTCTGAATGATGGCCAGCACCACTCGCTCAAAACACTTGGCTATGATCGGAGTGAGTGCTACTGGTCTGTAGTCATTCATAAAGGTGGGTGGGTTTTTCTTGGGGAGGGGGACGATGGTTGTGGTCTTGAAGCAGGTCGGAACAATGCTCTGGCTGAGGGAAAGGTTTGTTCGCACACGCTCTGAGGGCCCGGCCATGGATGTTGTCTGGTCCTGCTGCTTTACGGGGGTTGATTTTCCTCTGTGCTTTGTTGACCTGTTCTGGTGATATGGTTGGTGGGGGGTTGAGGGGGTCCAGGTATGTTTGTGTTGCCCCTCTGTTCTGCCAGAGTCTTCAAAGCAGGTATAGAAGGTGTTGAGGTCAACTGTCTGTGGAGTTGATAGTGCTGGTGGTGGTCCTCTTATAATCAGTGATGTGCTGCAGGTCTTGCCACATCCGCCCGGAGTCGGCAGAGGAGTAGAAGCTCCAGCTTCTCCTTATACTTCCTCTTGGCCGTTGTGATGGCCTTCCTCAGTCCATACTTGGCAGCTTTGTACTCCGCCTCGCTGCCTGACCTGAAAGCAAGAGCACGTAGCATGTGGCGTACTTGACTGTTGATCCAGGGCTTCTGATTAGGGAACTTTGTGACCTTTATTGTGGGCACGATGTTCTCCACACAAGTGCTGATGCAGCAGGTCACATAGTCCGCATAGTCCTCAACACAGACAGAAGAGTCCTCCAGCGTAGCCGCATCCTTGAATATGTCCCAGTTAGTCCGTGCAAAGCAGTCTTGCAGGTGCTCTCCGTGTCTGGAGTCCACAGTTCAATCTAGTGGTTTGTAGGCCGACGTACATAAAGATATGGTCTGAGTGTCCAAAGTGGGGGCGTGTTGCAGCCCTGTATGCACCCCGTATGTTGCTGTAAACATGGTCCAATGTGTTTTTATCACGGGTGGTGATAGAGATAATGATGATGATGATGATGATGAAGATGATGATGAAGAAGATGAAGAAGATGAAGATGAAGATAAAGGTAAAGATGATGATGTTGATGAAGATAAAGTTAAAGATGATGATGATGAAGATGATAAAGATGAAGACGATGAAGATAAAGATGATGATGAAGATGATGATGACGATGATGATGATGATGATGAAGATGAAGATGATGAAGATGAAGAGAAAGATAATGATGAAGAGAAAGGTAAAGATGATGATAAAAACGAAGATGATGATGATGATAAAGATGAAGACGATGAAGATAAAGATGATGATGATAAAGATGATGATGATAAAGATGATGATGATGATGATGATGATGATGATAATGATGATGATGATGATGATGATGATGATGATGAAGATAAAGGTAAAGATGATAAAGAAGATGATAAAAACGAAGATGATGATGATGAAGATGATGATAAAGATAAAGATGAAGATGAAGATGAAGATGAAGATGAAGATGATGATGATGATGAATAAAAGGTGTGTTACCTGGTGTTTCAGATGCAGCTCCAGTAATTCCTGGTCAGACTTCATCTTCCCTGCAGCAAGTACCTGGGTCAGACTGACCCCTCTATGACATCATCACTCACAAACATATATCACTGACACAGTATTATTGAGGAACGCAGTTGACCTTGAGTTTAAGTTCATTTTATTGTTTGTTTGTGTTCCTTGAAGGCTACGAGGACACGACCGGCATGGTGACTGTGAGGACCTGCAACACAAGACTCTCATGGGTCACGGTCCTCCACGGGGTGGGTCGGCGCCGCTCACCTGTGTGGAGGTGTTGAACTGAGCCACGCTGGCCTCCTGGTCCACGAGCAGAGGGTGGAAGAAGTCCAGGTGGAAGAGCGAGGGTCGCGCAGACAGCACCAGTCGATCCTCACCCACGTCCAGCACCAGAGAGCGAGCAGAAGCCTGGAAGACAAGGGGGACGTGGCCCGAGTCAAATGGAAGGAAATATTGACTCAACTTTAATGTTGTTTTTTCAACCATTGAATTCAATTTAATGTTTAATTCATTTGTTTTTTTATCAATTACATTTTTTCAAATGTAATATTTTTAAAATGAACAATTATTTTTACACACAGTTTAATACCCTTAAACTTAAAAAATAAATGTTACATTCTTTTTTAATTCAATATATATATGTTGGTATAATAGAGTCTCCAGACCAAACTAACAGAGCACAGAGCTACTGATCAGACTCTCAGCCAATCATGTGATGCGCAGATGATCATGTGACTCATCGATCAAATACTCAAAAACCAAGGCGTTAAAAAATATTTTATTTAGAAAATATATTTTTGAATTATTGGAATAAGGATATCAAACGTCATGTTTAATAAAAATCTTTTTTTTTAAATTAAATTATTTACAAAAAAAACAACCTTTCAGTCGAAAATGATTTAATTTAATCAACAAATAATAATAAGCTATTTTAAATCCATTAATCAATGTTCTGTTGACACAGAAGTAATAATAATAAGAATAATAATAATAAAAGTTACATAATAATAACTTGTAAATAATAACTTTTTACAACTCAATGTTCCCACATAAGTTCACGTCGCTCACCACTCCGGGCAGTTTGACCTCTGCCACGAGGAACTCGGGGTCACCAGCAGGGGGCTCCACCAGCAGAGAGAACTCTGGCCTGAAGACAAAACACTGAGTCGCTGCAGGAACGAAGGAGTCGAGCGAGAGTTTCACCTCCGGACACTTGTGTGGCTGGTTTCTCTGGGGGAGGAGAAAGAGTTCGATTCTTCATGATGACATTTGTCCAACAATGAAGCAGTTTCATCACGAATGTGTGGAGAAAGAAAAAGAGATTCTTCATGATGAGACCACCAATTAAGCAAGCAACAAGTCTGGATGTGTTTAGTTTCGACATTCTTTAGATAAGATTGAGAATCTCATGACTACTAGTTTTGCTTTGGTGTGTGTGTCTGTTACACAGGTATGTGTGTCTGCTCCACAGGTATGTGTGTCTGCTCCACAGGTGTGTGTCTGCTCCACAAGTGTGTGTCTGCTCCACAGGTGTGTGTCTGCTCCACAAGTGTGTGTGTCTGCTCCACAAGTGTGTGTCTGCTCCACAAGTGTGTGTGTCTGCTCCACAGGTGTGTGTCCGCTCCACAGGTGTGTGTCCGCTCCACAAGTGTGTGTCCGCTCCACAAGTGTGTGTCCGCTCCACAAGTGTGTGTGTGTCTGCTCCACAAGTGTGTGTCTGCTCCACAAGTGTGTGTGTCTGCTCCACAAGTGTGTGTCTGCTCCACAAGTGTGTGTGTCTGCTCCACAAGTGTGTGTGTCTGCTCCACAAGTGTGTGTGTCTGCTCCACAGGTGTGTGTCTGCTCCACAAGTGTGTGTCTGCTCCACAAGTGTGTGTCTGCTCCACAAGTGTGTGTCTGCTCCACAAGTGTGTGTGTCTGCTCCACAGGTGTGTGTGTCTGCTCCACAAGTGTGTGTGTCTGCTCCACAAGTGTGTGTGTCTGCTCCACAAGTGTGTGTGTCTGCTCCACAGGTGTGTGTCTGCTCCACAGGTGTGTGTCCGCTCCACAAGTGTGTGTGTCTGCTCCACAAGTGTGTGTGTCTGCTCCACAAGTGTGTGTGTCTGCTCCACAAGTGTGTGTCTGCTCCACAGGTGTGTGTCTGCTCCACAGGTGTGTGTCTGCTCCACAAGTGTGTGTGTCTGCTCCACAAGTGTGTGTGTCTGCTCTACAAGTGTGTGTGTGTCTGCTAGACAAGTGTGTGTGTCTGCTCCACAAGTGTGTGTGTCTGCTCCACAGGTGTGTGTGTCTGCTCCACAGGTGTGTGTGTCTGCTCCACAAGTGTGCGTGTCTGCTCCACAAGTGTGTGTGTCTGCTCCACAAGTGTGTGTGTCTGCTCCACAGGTGTGTGTCCGCTCCACAGGTGTGTATCTGTTACACAGGTGTGTGTCCGCTCCACAGGTGTGTGTGTGCGTTGTGTTCTAAACACCAGTTGTGTGAACAACATTGCTCACATGTATCTATTATTTGTAATATAAATAAAATATATTATTATTACTGAGGCTGCAGCTCCTGGATCACCGGCCGACTCTTGGTGCGAATGTTCTGCTCTGTGATGGAGCCCAGGAACTTCCTGTTCTTCAGAACCTTCCAGTCTGCAGAGCAGATGAAGGTGAGCACCAGAGTTAGAGAGCAGCCGGACCACCTCACCTCTGCTGAGCTCCAGCTGGTACTTGTTCTCCAGACCCTCCAGACACACCATGATCACAAACTGCTGGAACAACTGCTCCTTCTGCCGGAAAAGAACATTCTTGATGGTCATGGTCGTGATCAGGTCAACATCGTCTCACCTGACACTTGCTGAAGAAGTCTCGGTTGATGACCACGTCATACGCTGTGCAGCCCTGAGAGCCTGAGACGATGAGACATGAGACGATGAGACATGAGATGATGAGACATGAGACGATGATGAGACATGAGATGATGAGACATGAGATGATGAGACATGAGACGATGAGACATGAGATGATGAGACATGAGATGATGAGACATGAAACGATGAGACATGAAACGATGAGACATGAGATGATGAGACATGAGATGATGAGACATGAAACGATGAGACATGAGATGATGAGACATGAAACGATGAGACATGAGATGATGAGACATGAGATGATGATGAGACATGAGATGATGAGACATGAGATGAGACATGAAACGATGAGACATGAGATGATGAGACATGAGATGATGAGACATGAGATGATGAGACATGAAACGATGAGACATGAGATGATGAGACATGAGATGATGAAACATGAGATGATGATGAGACATGGGATGATGAGACATGAGATGATGAGACATGAGATGATGAGACATGAGATGATGAGACATGAGATGATGAGACATGAGATGATGAGACATGAGATGATGAGACATGAAACGATGAGACATGAGATGATGAGACATGAGATGATGATGAGACATGGGATGATGAGACATGAGATGATGAGACATGAGATGATGAGACATGAGATGATGAGACATGAAACGATGAGACATGAGATGATGAGACATGAGATGATGAGACATGAGATGATGAGACATGAGATGATGAGACATGAGACGATGAGACATGAGATGATGAGACATGAGATGATGAGACATGAGATGATGAGACATGAAACGATGAGACATGAGATGATGAGACATGAAACGATGAGACATGAGATGATGAGACATGAAACGATGAGACATGAGATGATGAGACATGAGATGATGAGACATGAGATGATGAGACATGAGATGATGAGACATGAGATGATGAGACATGAAACGATGAGACATGAGATTTTGAGACATGAGATGATGAGACATGAGATTTTGAGACATGAGATGATGATGAGACATGGGATGATGAGACATGAGATGATGAGACATGAGATGATGAGACATGAGATGATGAGACATGGGATGATGAGACATGAGATGATGATGAGACATGGGATGATGATGAGACATGGGATGATGAGACATGGGATGATGAGACATGAGATGATGATGAGACATGAGATGATGAGACATGGGATGATGAGACATGAGATGATGATGAGACATGAGATGATGAGACATGGGATGATGAGACATGAGATGATGAGACATGGGATGATGAGACATGAGATGATGAGACATGAGATGATGAGACATGAGATGATGAGACATGGGATGATAGAGACATGAGATGATTAACATGAGAGAGAGACGATTGATGAGACATGAAACGATGAGACATGAGATGATGAGACATGAAACGATGAGACATGAGATGATGATGAGACATGGGATGATGAGACATGAGATGATGAGACATGAGATGATGAGACATGAGATGATGAGACATGAGATGATGAGACATGAAACGATGAGACATGAGATGATGAGACATGAAACGATGAGACATGAGATGATGATGAGACATGGGATGATGAGACATGAGATGATGAGACATGAGATGATGAGACATGAGATGATGAGACATGGGATGATGAGACATGAGATGATGATGAGACATGAGATGATGAGACATGAGATGATGATGAGACATGAGATGATGAGACATGAGATGATGAGACATGAGATGATGAGACATGAGATGATGAGACATTCAACAGTGAGGACAATCAATACATGTACTCACTGTTGTCCAGTTCAGTGTGCGGCTCGCCGAGGCTCATGGGAACTCTGAAGCCGCTGGGATCTTCTGACTGGAGCAGTTCGACCAGTTCCTCTGTGGAAAGTTCTGGTGGAGGCGGAACAGAATTGGACTGGCAGATGTTGACAAAGACCTTTGTATCCAGATTGTCCTTGACCGAGTGTGTTTTCACACACATCCCTGGACGAAGACACAGACGATTGGACGTGAGACATATTAATGGAGAATGATGGAGATCTAGTGTGTGTTGTTCTTCTCTTTGAACTTTGTTCTTGTTCCTCATGAAATCAATAACAAGTCAGTTTCTTAACCGGACACATTCTTTTTTAGATTTTTGGATACACAAGTTCTCACAAGTACACAACATCTCGTTTCCTGGTTTCACTCTTAGCCACGAAGACAAAGGTCTCGTTGAAACAACGTCTTCTTGTGCTGCACAAAACAAACGACTCTTTATAGAAGTTTCTACATGAACTACATGAACATTTTTTTAATATTGAGATTATTGATGCGATTGTTTTTGTCAATGTCCTCTTTTTTTATGCATTTTTTTAAAAAAAACCGAACACAATAAATGATTAACTTTACATTCAAATGTATTTCTCTTTGATTCTCAAGATAAAAGTTATTAAGCAATTTTTATGATAAAGTCAAATTAATCATAATGAAAATAAAGGTTTATCTAGTTACTGTAATTACACTTGGAAACACACATAACATATTCACTAAAAACACTAAAAACTAGTGTAAAAACGTGCTAAGAGTGTAAACATTTATATTTATGAGTCGATAATAAATCATACTAACACACACACACACACACACACACACACACACACACACACACAGTCTTTACAATCTTTAGGATGAGTTTGTTCATTCAGACTTTTTAACCCTTGCGTCGTCTCTGGGTCAAGGTGACCCACAATGGATACCGCCAACGCATTTGTTTAATGGGTTACGGATCCAAAACGGTTTGTTTTTCTTGGAAAAGTAAAGCATGTTGTGCTGGAGTCGGTCAACGACGCAGCCTCTCACCAGGTTGTGGGCGGATCATCTTGGACTCTGGACCCTCCGTCTGGACCTTCTCCATCGTCTACAAACACCGAGACAGGAAGTGTTTGAAGCAGGACAGACATGGCTGCGGTCAAGCACCAGCTCCCTGATTTATCGTTGGATTCAAAAATACATCTGGCCGTGAGTCTGACCTGCAGCAGCAGCTGTTGATAAATCTCATCTTGTTGCTGTAACTCCAGCTCCGACTGTAGGAGCGACGAGTCTGTTGTCATGGTTACACTCTGTGACACCTGCCAATACAAAAACACAATAGTGTCATTTCAGAGGTAGCATATATAATCATATATATATATATAGTAATCATTGCGCTCATAAACTATACGTGTGTGTTTTTAATGCAACACTTTAGCAAAACATTAGCATAGTTAGCACATTAGCAGCTAGCCCGGTGAATAAACTGTCAGCTCTCGGTAACGAGTGAACATTGACAGTCAAGTACATACGTGACAATGATCGGTGACATTTGTGTCGTATGGACACGTTTAACGAGCTTCACAGGCAGAAGTTAAACACGTTAATAAAATGGTTAAACATGTTTGAAAATGGTTAGTTTTCCCTCACTTCCGGCAAAACGGCGGAAATGATGTAACAACTGCAGTGTTTTGAATTTCAATATAAATAATCAACGGATACATTTTTCGTATTTGCTTCTTGGGTTGTTTTTTGTTTTGTTTGTTTTTAACCCAGGTTTGCTATTAGAGTTGTAATAAATAGTAAATTGCTATTTCGTATGGTTAATATTCATCTGAAGTGCGATCGCTTTAGGCGGCTTTGGTTTTACTTTGAAAAGTTGTGACGTTGCGCCTTTGCGTCACGATTTAAATGACACATTTTTTTTTTTTTTTGTTAAAATAGAGATTATCAAAAAATGTTTTAAAAATAAACCTTTTATTTAAAGGCAGGGAAAAGTTGCTTTCGAGAAACGCGTCATCCAATCATGCAGCTGCGATACTTGACTCAGTTTATGATTTAACGTCATTTAAAACGATAACATTTAATTCATGACAAAGAGAAATAGTATTTTTTCTTTTGTCATTACACTCAACCTCAAAATGACTTCATAGACGCAACACAATTGTTCATCTTAATATTAGTATAATGATCACAACACAACATAAACATAAAAAAATCTTGTTCTTTATTCATTCACAGATATAAGTGGAGGTTCACTAGAGCTGCTGATATGACACGAACAATAAAATACAAAAACAGTGATAATATCCAGACTGTAAAAATACATGCTGTATCGGCTCAGGTGGTCGTTCAGACCAGGACCAGGTTCTGTTTTAGACCCGGGTCACATTTCTCTGGCCCGTGACAAATGATTATTGATGATCCGAGAGGAAGCGACTCCTGCAGGACGAGAAGAATCTGAACCAGCTTCGAGAAGCTTCAGGGTCAAGAACTTCACCCACATCAAGTGTCCAGACAAAAGCAAACGAGCCGCGATACGTTGTTGACATCGAACCGTGTTCATTAATACTTTGGCTAAAACATACTTTCTTTAAATGGTTGATACAAACACGTCTTGTCGATGACAGCCAGCGTCTTGACGAGACTTTGAGACTTGAGAGCGTCGCACCCTCAACCTGAACCTGTGTCAGTCTGAAGCTCCTCGTTCAGTCCAGAATCCTCGGCTCGTCTGCCTCCTGATGATCCACCGAACCTTCTGGGCTGAAGAACAGACAATAATTACAAACGACAACAATGTTATCTTGACAATATTTTTCATGTTCATCGTTCAAATATCTGCTCGGATTGTCGCGATATTATCTTTCACGATATCGACATTCAACAGTTTCCATTAGTAGGAATTAAATAAATATCTGCGGCGTTTGTTGATGTTTGTGCTGCAATTAAACCTCCGGCCTCTAGAAGGCAGAAGTCGTTACGTCCTCCGCAGCTGAAGGAAGAATGATGGCTGAGGATGAGAGGATACAGTGAGTCCAGCAGCTTTTAAAGCTGATGTTTGGACATATTTTGGTTTGAAAACAAATGAAAGCAGTAACGACTTTGTCAAGAGTCATGTGGTCTGTAAATACTACAACACCAGAGTCAAGTACTGGACAATACTACACATATATACTTGTTACTACACTATCACAACACCAGAGTCAAGTACTGGACAATACTACACATATATACTTGTTACTACACTATCACAACACCAGAGTCAAGTACTGGACAATACTACACATATATACTTGTTACTACACTATCACAACACCAGAGTCAAGTACTGGACAATACTACACATATATATACTTGTTACTACACTATCACAACACCAGAGTCAAGTACTGGACAATACTACACATATATACTTGTTACTACAATATCACAACACCAGAGTCAAGTACTGGACAATACTACACATATATACTTGTTACTACAATATCACAACACCAGAGTCAAGTACTGGACAATACTACACATATATCCTTGTTACTACAATATCACAACACCAGAGTCAAGTACTGGACAATACTACACACATATCCTTGTTACTACACTATCACTGTATATCTTATTCTTGTACCGGGATACTATCAACATGCAAATACTCACCAGGTACTCGATCCTCTGGCGTCTCATGACAAGGTAGACGAGGAGTGGCAGGATCAGCGTGAGGCTCCAGGACACAGCGAGGAGCGCCACAGTGCTGCCTGCGGACGGAGAGACGACTTGAACAACATAAACTCAGCGGTGCCACCTACTGACATCTGAATAAAACACATTCAAAAGATTTATTTATTTATTAAAGAACATTTTCAAACGTCAAACCCTTCAAAACCTTTCTGGCTCCAGATGGACCTGAAGCCGCTGCTCATGCTGCAGTAAATAACATCAAAAAACAACTCAAATAACAACAAACTAAAATACATCAAAACTAATGGTCAGGTCATGGTTTAGATGAAAGAGACACAAACAAAGCAATGATCACATAAAGGTTTTAAAAAAAGGATTTTCAGTTCAACTTCAAATACAACTTTTCCAAAATACATTGAAGAAATATTTGACGTTTGATTCTTTGAAGATTTATCCTCGAACATGTGCATTTTTAGGATCAAATGAAAGAGAAAATGGAGGAAACAAGTGATTTTTGAGGATAAGGTGACTTGATGAATATTTCTTACTCGTGCACTCGACTTGTGTGTCGTGTTCGGCCGAAGGAACCATCGGATCGAACGTTGTTGTTGCTTCAGTTGTTGCTCCAGGTGTCGTCGCCGCGGTTCTGCCTGAGGACGTGAAACAATCGTCACGACTACGACTCGTCGACTCTCGCAACATAACTGCGGTTCTAAGTGTTTTCAAAGTCAAAAACTTGCTCACCTTCGTGTCTGAACATCGGGCAGACGAAATCTGAGAAGAAGATTTTACATCTTTATACGTGGTCTTCTCGTCCTCCTTCATCCCTTCATCTCTGCATCCTTTCATCCCCTCATCCCTTTACCCTTTCATCGCTTCATCCCCTCATACCTTTATCCTTTCATCTCTTCATCCTTTCATCCCTTCATCCCTTCATCCTTTTATCTCTTCATCGCTTCATCTCTTCATCCCTTCATCCTTTCGTCTTTTAATCTCTTTATCCCTTCATCTCTTCATCCCTTCATCCTTCCATCTCTTCATCCCTTCATCTTTTCGTCTTTTCATATCTTTATCCCTTCATCTCTTCATCTCTTCATTTCTTCATCCTTTCATCTCTTCATCTCTTCGACTCGTCATAAGGTAAGGTAAGGTAAGGTAAGGTAAAACTTTATTGATCCCTCAGGAGGTCTCCTTCGGTAAATTGTTTTTTACCAATAGCCAGCAATTTTTCATAAACAATAAAATAAAAAATAATACATAAAAAATAAAATAAGAAGAAGAACAAAAAGAGGAAGAACAAGATGACACAATCTAAGTCTAAAGATAAAGACAAAGAACATAGGTCAAAGAAAAACAACAAAGACAAAGGATACAAAGACTAACATGGAACAGAACATCCAGATACTCTCACTCCACTCCTGCCCCCGAACTCAGAATTGTACAATTTAATAGCCCGAGGGATGAATGAGTCCCTGAGTCTATTTGTTTTGCACCTGGGTAGGAGCATTCGTGCACTCATTCTGCTTCTCTGCTCACTGATGACAGTGTTCAGAGGATGACTGTCATCATCCATGATGGACAGTAGTTTGTTCAATGATCTCCTCTCAGCAACTGTCACCAGTGAGTCCTGCTTCATTCCAACCACAGAACCAGCCTTTCTGATCAACCTGTTGACACTCCTCTTGGACACATTTCCACCCCAACACACCACAGCATAGAACGGGACACTGGCCACCACAGACTGGTAGAACATGCAGAGGAGCTTCTTGCAGATGTTCAATGATCGAAGCCTCCTCAGAAAGTAGAGTCTACTCTGAACCTTCTTATATACATGGTCTGTGTTGCAGAACCAGTCCAGTTTACTGTCCAGCCACACGCCGAGGTACTTATAGTTGTCCACTATCTCCACCTCGTCGCCTCTGATGGACACTGGACGTGGCTTTGTCCTCGACCTCCCGAAGTCCAAGACCAGCTCCTTGGTCTTTGAGATGTTCAGCTGCAAGTGGTTCCTCTCACTCCAGGGTACAAAGTCACTTATCAGACTCCTATACTCCTCTTCGCTGTTGTCCCTGATGCATCCAACAATGGCAGTGTCGTCAGCATACTTCTGGACGAGACTCAGCTCTGAGTTGTAGCAGAAGTCCGAAGTGTAGATGGTGAAGAGGAGATGGGCCAGTACTGTCCCCTGAGGTGCTCCTGTACTGCACACCACAGTGTCAGACTTGATGTCCTTCAGCCTGACATACTGTGGTCGATCAGTAAGATAGTCTGTAATCCAGGAGACCAGACCAGGGTCCACATGCATCTTAGTCAGTTTGTCCTGGAGCAGAGTGGGTTGGATAGTGTTGAAGGCACTAGAAAAGTCCAGGAACAGGATTCTCACTGAACCGCTTCCTTTATCCAAGTGGGAGTAGGTCCGATGCAGGAGATGAAGGATGGCATCTTCCACACCAACTGCTGGCTGGTAGGCAAACTGCAGGGGGTCTTGCGCGTGCTGGACTTGTGGCCTGAGATGTTTGAGGACCAGCCGCTCCAGTGTCTTCATCAGCTGCGAAGTCAGTGCCACCGGTCTGTAATCGTTCAGCACACTCGGTCGGATCTTTTTAGGGACTGGAACGATACAGGAAGTCTTCCACAGAGTTGGTACTTTCCCCAGCCGTAGACTGAAGACATGCTGGAGCGGCTCAGCTAGTTCAGCAGCGCAGGTCTTTAGCAGTCGAGCAGACACCTTATCAGGACCAGCAGCCTTCCCTGGACGAATCCTCCGAAGTACATCCTGTACCTGGAGTGAGGTGAAGCTGGGAAGTGGTTGTGTGGAGCTGAGGGGGGCACAAGAAGGTGGGGCAGGTCCTGAGGCGGGCAGCAGTGAGGGTGAGGTGACCTGCTCAAACCTGTTGAAAAAGTTTTTCAGTCCATTTGCCTCCTCCACCGTGTCCACTGCAGTCAGAGAGGCCTTGGTCTTGTGTCCAGTGATGGTTTTAACACCATCCCAGACCTCTCTTATTTCTTCTCGGCTCAGCTTCTCCTCCAACCTCCTCCTGTAGGTGTCCTTTGCCTCTCTCAAACATCGCTTCACCTCCTGCTGAGCTGACCTCATGGTGTCCCTGTCTCTGCTCCTGAAAGCCACTTTCTTCCTGTTAAGGACATCCTTGACCTCCTTTGTTACCCACGGTTTATTATTAGGGTAACAGCGGACAGTCTTAGTAGGGGCGACAACGTCCAAGCAGAAATTTAAATAATCCGTTAGACAGTGTGTCTGACCCTCGATGTCCTCACCATGAGACCTCAGCAGCACATCCCAGTCTGTTGTTTCAAAGCAGTCTCTGATGGCGTCCTCCACAGCTGGTGTCCACTTTCTGATTGTTTTAGTGGTCACAGTCTGTCTCTGCACCAGAGGAATGTACTGTGACTGAAGGTGGACCAGGTTATGATCGGACCTTCCAAGTGGAGGAAGAGGTTTGGCTCTGTAGGCGTCCTTCAAGTTGGAATAAAGAAGGTCAATTGTCCTGTTATTCCTGGTGGGACAATCCACAGCCTGATGGAAAGTAGGCAGAGTAGAGTCCAGGTTGGCATGATTAAAGTCTCCAGAGATGATGATAAACGCGTCAGGATGTTGATTCTGAAGTCGAGCTATCATTGTGTGGATCTTCTCACAGGCAGATGCAGCCGCAGCGCTCGGAGGAATGTAGACACACAATGGTTTTCCTTCTTTTATTCGCGCTGCTTGCGATCCCTTCTCTGACTCGGTCAGAGAAGGGATCACAAGCGCAGGCACGCAATCCATGGCGCAGCAGCGCTGTCGCGGTGCGCTGCAGGGTCGGGTTCTCATTGCCCAGCCTTTTGTAATGAAAGCGGGGGGCGATGGGCAATACAGTCTGTCTGTCTGTCTCGAATCAACAACATCAGCCCACCCGAGATTGTCATCCACGCTACGTGTTAGCATTAGCGCCGCTGCTTTGGGAAAACCGGCCGCGAGCCTATGATGTGAGCAGCACACATCGCGGCACGCACACACACACACACACACACAGAGTCCCTGGCCTGTCAATCACTCCCTGTCACATGACCGATTTCAGCAGGAAAAAGTGTCGCACAAATTGCTGGTTGCTGGCTTGTAAAGAAAACTACATTTACCCACAATGCATAACTGCGGTATTATGTTTCCCACGATTGACGCATCACTAGGCTGCATCATCAAATCAATGCGAACAGGTGGAATTGAGAAATACAAATACATCCTCGCAAAATGTCCAAGAAGAGAAAAGTTGATGCAGAGGGAAGGCTATTTCAAGAAAGGTGTGAAGGCGAATACATGTTTACCCATCAAGTAAAACAACAAATTGCCGATGAATTAAAAGGCAAACTGGCAGGACATGACCATTGGATGGTGGAGGGGATCCACTTGGTGTGTTCAGGCACAGGCATCTACTCATCAACAAGAATTTACACAGCCAATATATAAGCTGGGGAACCTAAAAACGTGACCAATAACTGGTTGTGAACTGAGACTTTCTTTCTTGTTGGGACATATAAAGACTCACCAATCTGATTTTCCTGCAATTGATTTATTTTTTCTCTGCTTGAGATGACAAGTGTGACGACACATGTGCATCAACAGGAAAAGTTGCTTGTCAGACTTATTTCAGTTGCAACTTATTAGTCTTGAGCTGTAAGTTTTTACTTATTTTTATGTGTAGAAATGTATTTAGTCACCACATGCAAGGCTGTGTGCAGCCATTTTTATTTTATTGTAAAATGCTACATCACACTTGTTGTTAGCAGCTCACAATTGTTGGTTTTACAGTAGTTATGCCTCTCAAGTAATAAATTCAAAGTCATTTAACATTAAGGAGTAGTAACATTTAGTTTACATTAGCTTACATTTAGTTACATTTATAAGTTACATCTGGCCCTTTGAGGGCAACCATTATGATGATGTGGCCCCGGGTGAAAACCAGTTTGACACCCCTGACGTACATGATCAGACCTCCTCCTCTTTTGCGCTTCCAACACGCTCGTGCGTCTCTGTCCGCTCTGACGGAGCTGAAACCAGGAAGGTCCTCGTGTGAGTCCGGAGTCAGTGAGTGAGCCACGTCTCCGTGAAGATCAACAAGCTGCTCTCTCTGTAGATCCGCTGGTTGTTGAGGGCAGACAGCTCGTCCATCTTATTCGTCAGTGAATTGACGTTCCCCATCGTGATCGTTGGGATCGTTGGTCTGTGACGTCTCCGATTGTCCGTTAGCTTAGCCTTTAGCCTCTTCCCTGCCCGACAGCCTCTTTAACGGCGCTGAAGTTCAATCGGGATCCCGTGGCGATCTCCAGCCCGTGCCATTGACGCCATTGACTTCAGCGACAGTAGATCCTCTCTTGAGTAAACAAGACGATTCTCCCCATGTTCAAAAGTATCCATTTAAAAAATTATAGTAAAAAAAATAATAAAAACAGAAAATTATAGAAATTGCTGCTGAGCTACTGGAGAGGCAGCCGTCCTCGTCGGCGCCTTTAATCCGAATCCTCATCCGATTCGTTCATCTCGTTCATATCGTCGTTCATATCGTCATCCGTTCATCTCTTCATCCTTTCATCTCTTCGTCTCTTCATCCCTTCATCCTTTCATTTCTTCATATCTTCATCTCTTCATCCCTTCATCCCTTCATCTCTTCATCTCTTCATCTTTTCATCTCTTCAGCTCTTCGTCTCTTCATCCTTTCATCTCTTCGTCTCTTCATCCTTCATCTCTTCATCCTTTCATCTCTTCATCTCTTCATCTCTTCATCTCTTCATCCCTTCATCTCTTCATCTCTTCATCTTTTCATCCTTTCAGCTCTTCAGCTCTTCAGCTCTTCGTCTCTTCATCTCTTCATCCTTTCATCTCTTCATCTCTTTGTCTCTTCATCCTTTCATCTCTTCATCTATTCATCTCTTCATCTCTTCATCTCTTCATCTTTTCATCTCTTCATCCCTTCATCTTCCTCACTAACATTTACCAACATTCACTGTCATTTAAAAAGACAGGAAGTTGATCGTGACTCACCGTGTTTACATCCTGTGAAGAGGAAGAAGACTTTGTGAAAACATGTTATGTACTTTGTACTTAAAGTATGTGTATTTGACAAGAAGTGTCATGTGACTGGTCGTAATGTTACGGTCGGGATACGAACCTGACAGGTCGTCTTGGGCGAACACGGCGGCGAACAGACACATGAGGTGAATGACGTGGACGGTTCTGGTTCTGTGATTCCGACACTTGTGGCTGAGACTCATGGGCGTCGTATACGTTCTCTGCTGAGCGACAGGTACTTCGTTGGTACTTCTTCAGTCACCACCAGGTACCTTCATACATTCTGATGCATGTAGATGCAGTCCTTCAGCAGGTAGCAATCTCTTTTGGACGCCACGCAGATGTTCTCCAGCATACACTCCAACACGTCCTGCGGCAGAAACATTATGACCAGCATAAACATTATGATCGGCAGAAACATTATGACCTGCAGAAAGTTGCATAATACATCTGGGATGCTAGTATACACCCATTTCTAATGGGTGAAGCCTTGGCCTGGGAGAGAGGTCATCAGGTGGTCCTCAACCTTCACTAGGCTTTTCAACCCTTAACCACTTCCACCATCATCAGCAATGCTTTCCACCGCCTATCCCGGCAGTCTTGGACAAGTTGCTGGTATTTCGATTTTTTCCTCTCTGGAGCTTCCTCACAGCCCTCCTCCCACGGCACTGTCTATTCCACAAGGATGATCTTCTTCCCCTCTGGGGACCACATGATGATGTCTGGTCTTAGAGTGGTGATGAGAACCGCTTCTGGGAAATGGAGTTTCTCCCCAAGGTCAACCTCCATTTCCACTTGCTCCAGGATATCTGCAAGCAATGCCAACACCTTGTCATGGCGCCACCTGTATCTACCCTGGGTTAAAGCGGTCTTGCACCCAGATAGAATGTGTGCCATTGATCCTTTAGCACCACACAATCTGCACAGTGAGTCCTCCCTCATCCCCCACCTGTGCAAATTTACTGGGTCGGTAAGGTGTCGTACACTGCGGTAGGGCTCCAACCGCCACAGTCCACTCCATGTGATGGATCTCTTGGGGAGGATCCAACTCGTCCAGGCTCCTTGAGTTGCAAGCTCGGTGGAATTTGCTCTTCTCCGTTCTTCCTCAAGGTTTCGGACTTCCTCCTGGATAAAGGCTCTCTTCGCCTTAGGAGTGGACTTTGACCACTGCTGAAAATGTGATGAACCTAGCCCCTGTCTACCCGTGCACGGGTTCCCAATGATGTATTTGGTCCTAAGAGAACATTCTGCCTGAGCTGGCCCGACCGTATGTGGACCTGCACAGCTGTAAAGCTGGGGGGGTATTCCTAACCATCTACGAAGGTGTTTGTTGAACTTCCTCTCCATTGCTTCAACAGATCAAACATTATGACCGGCAGAAACATTATGACCGGCGCTCACCTCCGTCTTGTTAGTCAACAGCAGCGTAACATTCTCGCCCACCTTCTCTATCTGTGGAGAACATGTGATCAAAACTGTTAACACTGACGACAAACCATCAGGGCTTGGAACCTGCGACCTTCTTCGAAGTAACTCTGCTGGTACTCACCCAGTTCATTTTCAGGTACAATGTACATTTGGTACTTTGAGGAGACACAGGCGGGAAACTCAGCAACACCTGAAGGAGAAACTAGACCAGAAGGTGCACAAGGATAAGGGGTTAAGTCTATCTTGGTGGTCCTAGCTGAGCCTATCTATGATCCTGTTGCACAAAGAAGAACGTGGGATATGTTTTGACATCAGTTACTATGAGATTTATTCTGTGGATCTGCTCCAGACCAGGATCCAGGATCTATATGATCTCATCCTTCATCTCAGTCAGAAGTCAGATCAATATTTGGTGCAGGACCAAATCAGGACTAACACTCAATCTCTAGGTAGGAAGAGACTAAAAGGTCATATCACCTCTGGGATTTGAACCCAGGACCTCACACACCACTAGACCATCAAGCCATGAGAGACAATTGGAACATGGTTTGACTCAGAACTACATGACTCAATTGAGTCATCGGTACTAAAAGCAAGTCTTGTGGCCCTGACCTGTGATTGAGGGGATGAAGCTCCGCCCATTTACCGCAAGCTACGTTACGCTTGTGTCTTTCTTCAGCCTCTAGTGGACACTCGAGGAACGGCAGGTTTGTGCGTCAAATTTTAAGACCTGTTGCTGCTATCATTGTTGATGATGTCATCAAAGAGCGACACACTTATGCTACGTTTGATTAGCCAAACAATTCATTTTTGTGAACGTTTCGTTTGTCGTTAAGATCAATCTTTGAGTCTTTCTCCTCCACCGTTCTACTCCTCTCCTCTCCTCTCCTCCATCATCCCTCGTTCACTCGGACGACGTTTGTGCTGAAACTCACGGCGATGACGAGGCTCGAGGATGTCATGCTGCCTTAAGAAGCTGCCAGTGTGTGTGTGGAGCTGCAACACACACGTGGTTTGATCATTGATTTATAGTCATCACAGGAGAACATGTGATCAGATCTATTGATCAGCAGAGATGAACATGTGATCAGATCTATTGATCTTGATTGATCAGCAGAGATGAACATGTGATCAGATCTATTGATCAGCAGAGATGAACATATGATCAGATCTATTGATCAGCAGAGATTAACATGTGATGTGATCTATTGATCAGCAGAGATGAACATATTGATCAGCAAAGATGAACATGTGATCAGATCTATTGATCAGCAGAGATTAACATGTGATCTATTGATCAGCAGAGATGAACATATTGATCAGCAGAGATGAACATATGATCAGATCTATTGATCTTGATTGATCAGCAGAGATGAACATGTGATCAGATCTATTGATCTTGATTGATCAGCAGAGATGAACATGTGATCAGATCTATTGATCTTGATTGATCAGCAGAGTTGAACATGTGATCAGATCTATTGATCTTGATTGATCAGCAGAGATGAACATGTGATCAGATCTATTGATCGTCATTGATCAGCAGAGATGAACATGTGATCAGATCTATTGATCAGCAGAGATGAATATATGATCAGATCTATTGATCTTGATTGATCAGCAAAGATGAACATGTGACCAGATCTATTGATCAGCAGAGATTAACATATGATGTGATCTATTGATCAGCAGAGATGAACATATTGATCAGCAGAGATGAACATATGATCATATCTATTGATCTTGATTGATCAGCAGAGATGAACATGTGATCAGATCTATTGATCAGCAGAGATGAACATGTGTGTTGTCAGCAGAGATTAACATGTTATCAGATCTATTTATCTTGATTGATCACAGAGATGAATTTATATTGATCTTGATTGATCAGCAGAGATGAACTGTGATCGTTTTTTTTTTTGAACTGTGAACATATCTTGATCAGCAGAGATGAACATATGATATCTATTGATCTTGATTGATCAGCAGAGATGAACATGTGATCAGATCTCATTGATCAGCAGAGATGAACATGTGATCAGATCTAATGATCTTGGTTGATCAGCAGAGATGAACATGTGATCAGATCCATTGCTCAGCAGAGATGAACATGTGATCAGATCTAATGATCTTGGTTGATCAGCAGAGATGAACATGTGATCAGATCTATTGATCTTGATTGATCAGCAGAGATGAACATGTGATCAGATCTATTGATCTTGATTGATCAGCAGAGATGAACATGTGATCAGATCTATTGATCTTGATTGATCAGCAGGGATGGAGGAGGAGAGAGAGGAAATAAAGTTCAACATTAACTTAATAAATATTACTTACTTACTACTTTCTTACAAACGCACGCACACGCACGCACACACTCCCCCATCAATCTGGCCTTGATAGTGAAAGTGAAACTTAATTTACACTCAACACGTGCGATAAATTGTGCCATAAAATGCGTATAAACTGAAATATATATATATATATATATTACTATCTATACAGTATATATATTTAGATTTCATTTAAATGAAAGATATTATTCGATATTGTAGCGAGCTTCAGTGAGCGTCAGTCATGGTGCCGAACTTGAGGACCCATAATGCACCAGTCGCTATAATATGATATAATAAGGAATAATCTGATGTCAGTGTCTCAGACGTGAAGAAGCAGATCATTTACATGTTCTTTCGAACATTTTAATAACAAAGAAAACTTGTTCGACAAAAAAGTCGGAGTCAATTCTGTGTCAAACTAAAGATCACGTTTGCACCTATAACGTTTACACGTATGACGTCATAGACGAGCACCATACAGTCCGCGTCACCGACGTGCGCGTTTGGACGAAGCATTACGGGAGGAAAGATTGAAAACAGAAGAGCTGGAGAGAAAACACGCGAGGAATTTACAAAAGAGAAGATTCTCACCGTGTTCGAGGCTCGAAGGTTTAACTCCAGCTCAGATCCAGCCTTAACTTTAGACTCACACACACACACACACACACACACACACACACTCTCTCCCTCTCTCTCTCTCACACACACACACGCACACACACACAGATGCTCCCCATAGTTACACAATCAGTCTGGGCTTGAAAGAGAAACCACGTGACTTACACTCGCCAGATGTACCAGAAAAAGGGGAATTAACTCAAATATTCACCGGTGATAATGAATGAAAAACATGTTTTATTATTACAAAAACATTTAAATAAAAAAGATTAAAATAACTATAAAAAAAAAAAGAGTGTTTCCTTCGGTGCATGTGTTAGTTTTTATAAAAAAGGCGTGTTTTGTTTCTGTTTCATATTGTTGCGATCTCCAGTGAGTGTCAGGCAAAGAGAACAAGGGTGTCTTTTCCACACTGCCACAGACAAGTGACTTAAATTATCAGTACCATTAAGGCTTGTGTAAACATGTAAAACATGGTGACAGAGACTAATTCTCCCACACCTCTCAGTCATGGTGCCGAACTTGAAGACCCATAATGCACCAGTTGCTACATAGCCCCCGACTGAGGGGTCAGTCGTCCCCGACGACCCCAAAATCTAGCACAAAGTCTCTAAACCTCCCAGGTCGCCGATGCTGTCGGGCAGACCGCCTAGGTGCGACAGGTGTAGATGGAGAGTAAGGGTCCATGGGGCTCAAGGTGCCGTCTTCAGGAACATCACAACCGGCAGGCAAAGAGAACAAGGGCGTCTATTCCACACTGCCACGTATAAACTATATAAATATAAACGTGTGTAACATCTTCAGTAAATATTCATTTCGTAAAGAAAAACTAAAATATTTATCGAAGCACAAGCACATGTTCAGATTTTATTGAGGCAGAGAAAGAAAATCAATTATTCTTCACTATTAAGCTGTAACTGAGGTAAAGTAGGTCATCAGGAACTTCCTAAGACAGGATGTAGAGAGTTTAACATTGAAACTAGACTAGAAGACGTTTTTATTTATTCAGGCTTTTCTGGAACTCCTGTTGTGTTATCAGTTTTATCTTGATCTTTAAAGTATATACTTTATTGAATATTGTTTTGATTGTTTAAGCGCTTTGTGACCCTGGTCTGGAAAAGCGCTATATTAATAAAAATTACTTACTTACTTACACTTGACAGAACGAAAGTTACGTATGTAACTACGGTTCTATGAGTCCTGGATGACCGCCAGAGGAGGTGCTTCAAGCACTGAATGTATCCATCTCGCGCATGCGCTGTTCGAGTGTTAATACCAACACAGTCACTTGTGACCCCTAATTACCCTGGATAGGGTATATCTTCCGGTGACATCAGAGGATCTGTTCCTGCAGAATCTTCTCGCGAAGTCACAAGGATTCTTGAGTGACAGAACGCTCTGGCTGTCATCCAGGACTCATAGAACCGTAGTTACATACGTAACTTTCGTTCTATTTCGTCCTTACTAACCGCCAGAGGCGGTGCTTCAAGCACTGGATGACCCATAACAACAAAGTCTCGAGGAATCCCAGTTTTACCTTACCTTACCTTACCTTACATACCTCATTGAGAGAAAGCAGCAGAGTCGGGCAACAGGACCACACCTAATGGAGTGTCGACCTTCAGCTGATAGAACCTGAAAAAAGTGCTTGGTGAGGCCCATGACGCTGCCTCACAGATGTCCTCCAGGGGTACCCCGCGTAGGGCAGCCCATGACGTAGACATCGCTCTGGTAGAGTGGCACCTCACCCCGGATGGCGGGGGGTTACCACTTCCTTCATATGCATGGGTAATAATATCCATGATCCAGTGAGACAGTCGCTGTTTGGAAAGTACACAGCCTTTCCTAGGCCCACCACAACAGAGGAAGAGCTGGTTCCACTGTGTTATACTTGCGGTTGCAGCTACATAGGTCCTCAAAGCCCGCACAGGGCACAGCAGTTCCCTGCCGGGGGAATAAATTGTGCCACTTGAATGGGATGGTTGAGGTTCGATAATGACGGAACCTTTGGGAGAAAGGCCATATTTGGCCAGAGGGTAACCCCTGAGCCATCTGAGCTCCACCGCAGACATGACTCACTCACAGACCGGGGAATGTAGTTCCCGACATGCTTCGCTGAAGCAATGGCAAGGAGAAAGCAGTCTTAGCAGAGACCCACTTCAGCTCTGCCTGAGCCAGGGGTTCAAAGGGAGGCAGACACAAAGCGTCGTGCACCAGGTGAAAATCCCATGCTGGGGCACGCTGTGTGCGTGGGGGGCGTAAACGCCACGCACCCTTTAGAAAGAGGGACACCAGTCTGTGGGACCCCACTGTGTCATTATCCACCCGAACATGTCGAGAGGAAATGGCTGCCACGTATACCCTCAGAGTAGCAGGGGACTGGCCACTGTCCTATAGGGACTGGAGGAACTCCAGAAATTTGGGACTGAACAGTGCACAGGGTCCTCACCCCTGTCCGAACACCATGCAGTAAACAGTTGCCACCTATTTGCATACTGCAGCCAGGTAGAAGGCGTCCTGGCATTTAGTATAGTATCGCAGACAGAATCTGAACACTCCGTCAGGAGCAGGTTGGGCCCTGCAGCGGCCAGACCCATAGCTGCAGGCGAAGAGGGTCGGGATGCCAAATCTGGCCCTCTAGCTGAGACAGGAGATCCTTCCTGTCGGGGAGGCGCCATGGTGAGCTGTGGCAGAGCCTGCGCAGCAGTGCAAACCATGTTCTCCCTGGCCAGAAGGGGGCTACCAACAGCAGCCTGTGACCCTGTTGGAGGATCCTCTGTAGTGTAAAAAAAAATCAGAGGGATTGGGGGAAAAGCATAGAGGAGACCTTCTGGCCAGTCGTGCGCAAGAGCATCCTGGCCCAGAGGACTGCTTTCCTCTATCAGGGAGAACCAGAGGGGGCAATGGGTCGACTCCTCTGTGGCAAATAGATCTACCTGCTGTCGCTCTGCCGAAGATTTCCCAGATATTGAGCACCACCTCTGGATGAAGCCGCCACTCCCCCGGCGGAGGCTTGCCTGCGACCTGATTCCGGTCCCCGGGCAAATACATTGCTCTCAGGCTGGCCAGGTGTGGAGCCGCCCACAGCAGGAGGTCCCGGGATGCTTGCAGCAGCTGTGCAGACCTGGTGCCCCCCTGGTGGTTTATATGCGATACGGTCTGACCCCACAAGCACATGTCGCCCTCTCAGGAAGGGAAGAAAGTACTGCAGGGCCATATACACTGCTCGTAGCTTTAGAACATTGCTATGCTGCGAGCAGTTTGAGCAGACCACAGCCCCTGGGCTGTCCGGTTTTGCCACACTGCACCCCACCCCGAGAGGGAGGCATCTGTTGTGATGGCCTCTCAACGGAATGCAACTGAACCCATCTGCATGCCCTGGAGGAGAAAACGTCTCTCTCTCCCCGGAGCCAGAGCAAGGAGGCAACGGTGTGACACCTTGAGTCTCCTGTGCCGGTGCCACCTGGCATCCAAATGAAAGCTGTTCAGACACCTCTGAAGGGGACATAGCAGCCCCAAAGGGATCACGGTGGATCATTTGCCTAGGAGTCGCAGAAACTCCACGTAATGCAACCACATGCCCCTGCAAAAGAGGGGAAGGAGGCGGAGGATGTCGTCCACCCACTGTGGTGACGGCCAGGCCTTCATTGAGACAGTATCGAGTGTCATCCCGAGAAAAATTGTGCTCTGCGAGGGAACTAGGCAACTCTTTGTAGAGTTCACCCTAAGACCTAGTCGAGACATATGGAAAAGAAGGCTTGTGGTGTCCAGGGTCACCCGAGACCGGGACGGGGCACAGATGAGCCAATCGTCTAGATAGGGCAGGATCTTCATGCCCTGCGACTGCAGGGGCGAGAGGGCTGCCATCACAACCCTGGTAAATACCCGAGAGGCCGAACGGGAGCACCCTGAACTGAAAATGACGCCCCTGAAAGGTGAACCTCAGTCTGTGGTGTGGTGCTATGGGCACATGAAAATAAGCATCCTTCAGGTCTATTGAAGTAAACCACTCCTCTCTGGAAACAGTGCGCAGAACCTCTGCAGGGCTGAGCATGTGGAATTTCAAGACCTTCAGGAACTTGTTGAGTCCCCTCAGGTCGAGGATAGGGCGGGTCCACCATCTTTCTTTTTTACCAGAAAGTAAGTCGAGTAGACCCCTCCTGGTTGTAACAGGGGATCTATCTGCTCGATTGCACCCTTGTCCAGGAGGACGGACAACTCCTGGTTGAGGGTTTGGGCTTTTGCCGGGTCGCGTATGATGGTCATCTTGACCCGGCCAACGGTTGGGGGCCGGCGTCGGAACTGAAGTTTGTAACCGTTGGTCAAGGTGGAGAGCACCCAAGGGTCCCGGGTGGAAGCAGCCGGCTGAGCTGCTGCTGGCTGAGCTGCTGCTGGGAAAAACAGACGACGACCAATCCCAATGCCTTAGTGCCGGGTCCCCCGGCCTCGAATGGCTCTGAGGCTCAGAGGGCAGCCGCTCAGGGGCCCAGACTTGAAGGCCAGGAAGAAGGATTCGTTCAGTGAACGAGGATTCATGTTCGGCTGTGAGCACACCTCAAGATCTTCTCTATTTGTAAATTTCTCACGAATGTCACTGGTCCTTGTCCGTGAACAAGGGCGTCCTTTTTTTGTTGTTGTATTGTCCCTGAAGTGCAGTGAATGTTTAACTCGGGTCTGAATCATTAAACCTACTAACGGATTGTTTGGCTGCGTTCAAGAAGTAGAAGAAATTTCAGTCAGGGATCCATAAGCACCGAGTTAGTGATTTGGTGAACGAACGAACTGAACAAATCTTTTGAACGAATCCTTTTAATGAACTGATTCTAGTTATTCAGTACAGTCAAAAGAACTGTCGATCCCATCCCTAATAGGTTGCACAGGTACTTCAATAACGGTAGCTGAATATCAGTGGTACAAATGTCGGGAGAGGGAGCGAACACACTGCCGTCACCAACAAATGTAAAAAAAAAAATTAAAAAAAAACCAAAAACAAGCGAGTGCAATAGGTTGCGAACACACTCCCGTCACCAAAAAAGAATTAATGCAACTAAAGGCGAGTACAACAGGTTGCACCAAACAAAGTTTAATAAGGAAAGTTGGTACTTAGCAAAACGATGATGATCCGAGGCTGAAGTATCCATGGCGAGCCGCTACAACTACTCAGCGTCAAAGTTCGTTGCAGCCTCTGGAGGGCGAAAGGTTCGCAGCTCCAACAGAAGTCACAAGACTACCAGCAACGCACAAAATAACTAGTCCTTGAACTAGCTCGGTGACATGCGGTCTACCTGCGCAGCGAGAAGCACATTCAGTGAGAGGTGATGCTAACATATGCTAGCACATTCAGTGAGAGCTAACGCTAACATATGCTAGCAGATTCAGTTTGAGGTGATGCTAACATATGCTAGCAGATTCAGTTAGAGCTAATGCTAACATATGCTAGCAGATTCAGTTTGAGGTGATGCTAACATATGCTAGCAGATTCAGTTAGAGCTAATGCTAACATTTGCTAGCAGATTCAGTAAGAGCTAATGCCAACATATGCTATCAGATTCAGTAAGAGCTAATGCCATCATATGCTATCAGATTCAGTAAGAGCTAATGCCAACATATGCTAGCACATTCAGTATGAGCTAATGCCAACATATGCTAGCAGATTCAGTTAGAGCTAATGCTAACATTTGCTAGCAGATTCAGTAAGAGCTAATGCCAACATATGCTATCAGATTCAGTAAGAGCTAATGCCAACTATGCTAGAACATTCAGTATGAGCTAATGCCAACATATGCTATCAGATTCAGTAAGAGCTAATGCCATCATATGCTATCAGATTCAGTAAGAGCTAATGCCAACATATGCTAGCACATTCAGTTTGAGGTGATGCTAACATATGCTAGCAGATTCAGTTAGAGCTAATGCTAACATATGCTAGCACAAATTAGTAAGAGGTAATGCTAACATATGCTAGCAGATTTAGTAAGAGCTAATGCCAACATATGCTAGCACATTCAGTAAGAGCTAATGCTAACATATGTTAGCAGAAAGAACAACTTGTACTGAATGAAGGAAAGTTGAGCTAAAACGGAAACAAGATTTTTGTAAATTGTGCTTCATTGAAAAATAAATCGGAAAACATTTATTTTTAAAAGTATTTAATGAGACGATTAAAAAAAAGAGAAAGAAGAAGAGTATACAAGCATGAAGCTAATGCTAACAGACACAAGCTAATACATGTTACAAAAAGTCGTTTCTGTTCGGATTAGAAATGTAAAATGTTTACGGCTGATGCTAACAGTTAGTTTACTCTGAAGAAAAGAAAGATTAAAATCTGGCCAAGAGGAAGAAGAGAAGAGAAGTTCAGGCCAAACCGTTTCATGCGTCATGTGACCATCGACGCTCGTCACCGTCATCAACAGGTCGTGTTTCATTCGACAGTTGCAGCAGAAAGTTTGACGGCTCATGAAAACAACTTCCCTTTTAACCTTCGACCCCTTCTACTCTACGAGCGAAAACATCGACAGGAAATTCAACTTTTGTGCTCTAATGATTGCTCGTTAGCCACGATGCTACATTTGCTACAACAGCCCTTTTTCTGCGCGCTAGCAAGTCGTTAGCTTATTTCACTTTGAGTTTGTGTCGACTGCAAACGCCATTATCGACATTTTAAATTCAGTAACAAATGTCTGCCGCACCAAAAAACAAGTGCCAAAAATCGTACTTTCCCGACAAAACAGAGCTAGCATTCCCCAGGTGACTCGAGTGAAGAAGAAAAACAAGTAAATATTTTCAAAGACGCCCCCTAATGGCACCTGAGAGAATTGAACTTGGCAACAGTGAATAATATTAAAGGCCCTTTTAGACAAACAACAAAAAACATTTTAAATGTTTACAAGAGAGAAATAAACAATAGTTTGAATTGTAACAAAGTCGTGGTTTCACACAAACAAAGCAGTTTTTTTTTCGTTTCGACAAAATGTAAATATTCATTTCCTTCCGTAAACAATGACATAAAACAGCGACGGCCAGGTGAGGAAGCGGCCATCTTTGTTTTGTTAGCGAGGCTAATGGTAACATGACGCTAAGCTAACCGGAGCGCTTCAGTTGAGCTTCTTGTCCGCCGGCTTCTTGACGGGCGGCGAGGTCTTGGCGTCGGCGGCGAGCAGCGCCATGATGTCCAGCGCCGCCTTCTTGATCTGGGCCCCGAACCGGTGCGAGCTCTGGGGGCGGAACCACCGACAATTGTAGGCCATGAAAACACGCGAAGCTGCGCCGCACTTACGGTCTCGCCGCACGAGTGTTTGGACGACACGTGGAAGTTGATCATGTCCTCGCCCACGATGATGTACGACACGCCGTAGCCGTCGTCCGCCACCGGTCCGAAGCCTCCTCCCAGGGAGATGAACTCCGGGTGGTTCTTCAGGTCGAACAGCTCCATCTGCTGGACGGGAGTCTGACTGGTGGAGAGACGCCACGGCTCCGACAGAACCTGCGAGCAGACGGACTTCAGTCGGGGCGTATTTGAGAAGGAACCGTTCCCACGCGGGAACCTCCGGTACCTCCTTGAGGAACGCAGAATCCAGTCCCAGGTACTTGGAGACCACGTAGAGGCAGAAGAGGTGGCGGTCGATGCCGGCGCCGGTCATGGCCATGCGGTACAGGTTCTGGTGTTGCGCCGACGCCGCCCTGAAGAGGCGGCAGCAGGTTTCCTCGGGCTGACGGGACACAAATCATGCCGGTGACCCCCAGGAGTCCGACCCACGACCGCGAGAGTCCTGCTCGCCTACCTGTCCGTCCTCCAGCGCTCGCACGAAGGCGCAGCTGTCGCCGGAGCACGACCTCACCGTCTCCGTGCGACCTTCTCGGAACAGACGCGTCATGGACGCCTCGTAGGTCAGACAGAAGCCGCCGCGATCCTGATCACATCGGAGGAGGGAGAGAGTGAGACGAAGAAGGAGGGGAAGAAAGGGGAGTGGACGAGTGAGGAGGAGGAGAAGAAGGGATGAGGGAGAAGAACCGTTGGGAGAAGAGGATGAAGAGGTGCATAAAATAAGACAATGAAGGAAGAGAGACGGAGAGGGAGGGGAAAGTGAAGATGAAAAGAAGAGGCAGAACAGGAAGAAGAAAAGAGAAGAAGGGAGACCAGGGTAGAATAGGGTGAACAAGGGGGTAGAAAAAGAGGGAGAAGTACAGGGGGTGAAGAAGAGGGGGAGGAGAGGACCAGGTACAAGAAGAAGAGGGAAGAGAGGCGAGAAGGAGGAGGAGAGAGCGAAGAGGAAGAGCGAGAAGGAGGAGAAGAGTGAGTAGGAGGAGAAGAGTGAGAAGGAGAAGAG
Organism: Callionymus lyra; assembly: GCA_016630915.1. Lineage (NCBI taxonomy): Eukaryota > Metazoa > Chordata > Actinopteri > Syngnathiformes > Callionymidae > Callionymus > Callionymus lyra. Next base: position 28,940 of record JACEEU010000781.1, read on the forward strand.
TGAGCAGGTAGACAAGAGTCAGGAGGAGGAGGAGAAGTTAAGAGTGAGGAGGAGAAGAGTGAGGAGGAGAAGATAAGAGTGAGGAGGAGGAGAGTGAGAAGGAGGAGAAGAGTGAGGAGGAGGAGAGTGAAAAGGAGAAAAAGAGTGAGAAGGAGGAGAAGAGTGAGAAGGAGGAGGAGATAAGAGTGAGAAGGAGGAGAAGGTAAGAGTGAGGAGGAGGAGAAGAGTGAGGAGAGTGAAAAGGAGGAGAAGAGTGAGAAGATAAGAGTAAGAAGAGTGAGTGACTCACCCTGAAGTATGCGAGCTGCAGGGTGATCTGGATGAAGGCGTCCGGACTGACTCGGAGCTTCTTGATTCGACCTTTTCCGAACTCCCTGAAGGGGAAGACATGACAGTCCACGTCGTCGGCGAGAGTCTGAGCCGTCGCTAGAGAGCTGAGGATCTGAGCCTGGACCTGATGATGTCACGGTCACGTGACCACACCAGACAGAATATTGTAAGACGAGTGAAGTATAGAAATACTTCAAGATACTTCAAGATACTTCAAGTATAGAAATACTTCAAGATAATTTTGATCTGGTGCAACTTAAACAATCAATCATGTTGTCATCAACTTGGCAAATGTGTCATCAGTCAATCAATAACTGCAGTGACATCATCACTTGAGTAACTAATGACTGATCATTAGTTAGTTTGACCTTCTTTGAACACGTGACCAGAAGTTCGACCTTCATGTTCTCAAGGTCATACCTCGGCTGAGACGTCCCACTGCAGCCTTTGAGGATGAGGCAGCGACCGGTCCACGTCCCCCCGACAGTGTCCGTCCTCAGTGTAGCCCAGTTGGAAGGCGTCGGTGGCCAGAGTGAACTGTAACACAGAAGGTCATGAAGCTCTTCCTTTGACCTCTTGACCTCATGTGCAGGTGTGAGACATGTGCGGGTGTGAGACATGTGCAGGTGTGAGATATGTGCAGGTGTGAGATAAGTGCAGGTGTGAGACATGTGCAGGTGTGAGACATGTGCAGGTGTGAGACATGTGCAGGTGTGAGATATGTGCAGGTGTGAGATATGTGCAGGTGTGAGACATGTGCGGGTGTGAGATATGTGCGGGTGTGAGACATGTGCGGGTGTGAGACATGTGCGGGTGTGAGACATGTGCGGGTGTGAGACATGTGCGGGTGTGAGACATGTGCGGGTGTGAGACATGTGCGGGTGTGAGACATGTGCAGGTGTGAGACATGTGCAGGTGTGAGATATGTGCAGGTGTGAGATAAGTGCAGGTGTGAGACATGTGCAGGTGTGAGACATGTGCAGGTGTGAGACATGTGCGGGTGTGAGATATGTGCGGGTGTGAGACATGTGCGGGTGTGAGACATGTGCGGGTGTGAGACATGTGCGGGTGTGAGACATGTGCGGGTGTGAGACATGTGCAGGTGTGAGATATGTGCAGGTGTGAGATAAGTGCAGGTGTGAGACATGTGCAGGTGTGAGACATGTGCAGGTGTGAGACATGTGCGGGTGTGAGATATGTGCGGGTGTGAGACATGTGCGGGTGTGAGACATGTGCAGGTGTGAGATATGTGCAGGTGTGAGATATGTGCAGGTGTGAGACATGTGCAGGTGTGAGATATGTGCAGGTGTGAGATATGTGCATGTGTGAGATATGTGCATGTGTGAGACATGTGCGGGTGTGAGACATGTGCGGGTGTGAGACATGTGCGGGTGTGAGACATGTGCGGGTGTGAGACATGTGCGGGTGTGAGATATGTGCAGGTGTGAGACATGTGCAGGTGTGAGATATGTGCAGGTGTGAGACATGTGCGGGTGTGAGACATGTGCAGGTGTGAGACATGTGCAGGTGTGAGACATGTGCAGGTGTGAGACATGTGCAGGTGTGAGATATGTGCAGGTGTGAGACATGTGCAGGTGTGAGATATGTGCAGGTGTGAGACATGTGCAGGTGTGAGATATGTGCGGGTGTGAGACATGTGCAGGTGTGAGATATGTGCAGGTGTGAGACATGTGCGGGTGTGAGACATGTGCAGGTGTGAGACATGTGCAGGTGTGAGACATGTGCAGGTGTGAGATATGTGCAGGTGTGAGACATGTGCAGGTGTGAGATATGTGCAGGTGTGAGACATGTGCAGGTGTGAGATATGTGCAGGTGTGAGATATGTGCGGGTGTGAGACATGTGCAGGTGTGAGATATGTGCAGGTGTGAGACATGTGCAGGTGTGAGTCAGATCAGGTATGAGACAATAAAGGTGTGAGACAAGTGCAGGTATGAGACAATAAAGGTGTGAGACAGGTGTCCTCACCTCCCACAGGTGAGCTACAGTGGGGGCGTCGGCCCACGAGTGTTCTGCGTTCAAGCCGCTCTTTCCGTTTTTGTAGATGATGATGGAGAAGGATTTATCGAACCAGCTGCAAAATAATCAACAACACGACGACAGTCAGCGTTACTGTTACTGACACTGTTACTGACACTGTTACTGACACTGTTACTGACACTGATACTGACACTGATACTGACACTGATACTGACACTGATACTGACACTGATACTGACACGGTTACCGACACTGATACTGTTACTGACACTGTTACTGACACTGTTACTGACACTGACACTGTTACTGACACGGTTACCGACACTGATACTGTTACTGACACTGTTACTGATACTGACACTGATACTGATACTGATACTGACACGGTTACCGACACTGATACTGTTACTGATACTGTTACTGACACTGACACTGACACTGACACTGATACTGACACTGACACTGATACTGACACGGTTACCGACACTGATACTGTTACTGATACTGTTACTGACACTGACACTGACACTGACACTGACACTGATACTGACACTGACACTGACACTGACACTGACACTGACACTGATACTGACACTGACACTGATACCGACACGGTTACCGACACTGATACTGATACTGATACTGACACTGACACGGTTACCGACACTGACACGGTTACTGACACTGTTACTGACAGAGACACGGTTACCGACACGGTTACCGACACGGTTACCGACACGGTTACCGACACGGTTACCGACACTGATACTGTTACCGACACGGTTACCGACACTGACACTGATACTGACACTGACACGGTTACCGACAGTGACACCGATACTGACACTGTTACTGACAGAGACACGGTTACCGACACTGATACTGACACTGTTATTGACACTGACACTGATAACGACACTGATACTGACACGGTTACCGACACTGATACTGATACAGACACAGTTACCGACACTGATACTGACACTGATACTGACACGGTTACAGACACTGATACTGACACTGATACTGATACTGACACTGATACTGAGACTGAGACTGACACTGATACCGACACTGATACCGACACTGAGACCGACACTGATACCGACACTGATACTGATACTGACACAGTTACCGACACTGATACTGATACTGACACAGTTACCGACACTGATACCGACACTGATACTGACACGGTTACCGACACTGACACTGACACGCTCATTGACGATGAAAACACACTCACCGGTCGTAACACTTCCCGTGCAGCAGAGACTTGGCGTACCGGTCCAGGTTTCCCGCCGGGTCGTCCCCCCTCATGCCCTGGTCCTCGTCGTCCAGGGTGATGAAGAAGGCGGATCGATCGATCACGTCCAGAGAGCGTCTGTTGACGCCGGCGCTGAAGTGCTGCTTCCTGGTGTGAGCCCAGGGAACCCTGCCGGACATGACACACGACCTTTAAATTGACCTTCACCTCACCAGTTTGACCTTCAAACTTCACTTCATCCCTGCAACAAACATGTCAATCATTGACATTTAATGAAGTGATTGACAGCTCGTGTCGAGCGTTTGAATCTGAACAGTAAAGACTGAGTATGAACGACACACGTTAACATTAAACATGTCTATTGTGTTCAAATGTTAACGTGTGTCACCATTTTGTCGACTCTCATTTCTGTGTGTGTGTGTCTGTGTCCGTGTGTGTCTTTGTGAGTGTGTGTGTCTGTGTCCGTGTGTGTCTTTGTGAGTGTGTGTCTGTGTCCATGTGAGTTTGTGTGAGTGTGTCTGTGTGTGTGTTTGTGTGAGTGTGTGTCTGTGTTTGTGAGTGTGTGTGTTTTTTGAGTGTGTGTGTCTGTCTCCGTGTGCGTCTTTGTGAGTGTGTGTCTGTGTCTGTCTTTGTGAGTGTGTGTGTGTGTCTGTGTCCGTGTTTGACTTTGTGAGTGTGTGTGTGTGTCTGTGTCCGTGTGTGTCTTTGTGATGTGTGTGTGTCTGTGTCCGTGTGTGTCTTTGTGAGTGTGTGTGTCTTTGTCCGTGTGTGTCTTTGTGAGTGTGTGTGTGTCTGAGTGTGTGTGTGTGTCTGTGTCCGTGTGTCTCTTTGTGAGTGTGTGCGTCTGTGTCCGTGTGTGACTTTGTGAGTGTGTGTGTCTGTGTCCGTGTGTGTCCGTGTGAGTGTGTGTGTCTCTGTGAGTGTGTGTGTGTCTCTGTGAGTGTGTGTGTGTATGATGAACAAGGTCAAAGGTTTCATGATGAAGAAGGTTAAAGCTTGAACAAGGCTGCTCTCTGCCGCCCCCTGCTGTACGGCGAGCGTACCTGTCTCCGGCCGTGAGCGCGCCCAGCTTCTCCTCGCCGGGCTGCGGCGGCGACGTGTCGTCCAGGATCCTCTGGATCTGGAACTCCAGCTCTCTGGGCGACAGCAGGCGCCCGGCGCGGTAGACCCACAGGCGGAAGTAGCGCCCCCGGTGGTAGACGGCGACAAACTCGCTGTCCAGCCAGTGCTGGAGGACGTCTGAGGAACAGAGCGTTTGATTGGTCGATGAACGTGAACATCGTCAAGACAAATAATGACTAGTTTTAATCATGTGTGTGTGTGTGTGTAGTGTGTGTAGGTGTGTGTATGTTCATTACCAGTCTCCACTCCAGGGGTGCGTGTTGTGTTGAACATCCTCTCACACTGAGCCGCACACAGTGGGATGACAGTGCCAGGAACACGGCTCTGAAACACACCAGTCACTTTCTGTGTCTCACACACACACGCTTGACACACACTCATACGCACTCACACACACTCACACGCTTGACACACACTCATACGCACTCACACACACACACACGCTTGACACACACTCATACGCACTCACACACACACACACGCTTGACACACACTCATACGCACTCACACACACACACACGCTTGACACACACACACACGCTTGACACACACTCATACGCACTCACACACGCACACACGCTTGACACACACTCATACGCACTCACACACACACACACACGCTTGACACACACTCATACGCACTCACACACACGCTTGACACACACTCATACGCACTCACACACACACACACACGCTTGACACACACTCATACGCACTCACACACACACACACGCTTGACACACACTCATACGCACTCACACACGCTTGACACACACTCATACGCACTCACTCACACACACACTCAGTCACTCACTCACTCACTCACACACTCAGTCACTCACTCACTCAAACACACACTCACTCAGTCACTCACTCACTCAGTCACTCACTCACTCAAACACACACTCACTCAAACACTCACTCAAACACTCACACAAACACTCACTCAAACACTCACGCACTCACACACTCACTCACACACTCACTCAAACACTCACTCAAACACTCACTCAAACACTCACTCACTCAAACACTCACTCAAACACTCACTCAAACACTCACTCAAACACTCACTCACTCACTCAAACACTCACTCACTCACTCAAACACTCACTCACTCACTCAGACACACGCACTCACACACTCACTCAAACACTCAGTCACTCACACACTCACTCAAACACTCACACACTCACTCAAACACTCACTCACTCAAACACTCACTCAAACACTCACTCAAACACTCACTCACTCACTCAAAACTCACTCACTCAAACACTCACTCACTCAAACACTCACTCACTCACACACTCACTCACACACTCACTCAAACACTCACTCACTCACACACACACTCACACACTCACTCAAACACTCAGTCACTCACACACTCACTCAAACACTCAGTCACTCACTCAAACACTCAGTCACTCACACACACACTCACACACTCACTCAAACACTCAGTCACTCACACACTCACAACACTCAAACACTCAAACACTCACACAAACACTCACTCACTCACTCCAGTGTATTACCGGCTTCAGTTCCTCTCTGTTGACCTTGCGTCGATACAACAACAAGGCTGTGATGGTGTTTGCAGCTCGAGCTGCTTGGACTGAAGTAGGAGTGACGTAGAGGAAGTCCTGCAGTGATGACAATTATCTTCATCATCATCATCTTCATCATCTTCATCATCTTCATAATAATATCATCATCATCATCATCTTCATCATCATCTTCATCATCATTATAATATCTTCATCTTCATCATCATTATAATATCTTCATCATCATCATAGTAATGTCTTCATCATCATTATCTTCATAATAATATCATCATCATCATCATAGTAATATCTTCATCATCATGATCTTCATCATCATGATCATCATCATCATCTTCATCATAATTATCTTCATCATCATCATATCATCATAATATCCTCATCCTCATCTTCATAATATCCTCATCCTCATCTTCATCATCATAATATCCTCATCCTCATCTTCATCTTCATCATCTTCATCATCATCATCATCTTCATCTTCATAATAATATCATCATTCTCATCTTCATCATCATCTTCATCGTCATCATCATCATAATATCATCATCATCATAATATCCTCATCTTCATCATTATCTTCATCATCTTCATCATAATAATTTCCTCATCCTCATCTTCATCATCATAATATCCTCATCCTCATCATCAACATTATCTTCATCATCTTCATCATAATAATATCCTCATCCTCATCTTCATCATCATCATCATAATATCCTCATCCTCATCATCATCATCATCTTCATCTTCATAATAATATCCTCATTCTCATCTTCATCATCATCTTCATCGTCATCATCATAATATCCTCATCCTCATCATCATCATCATCATCATCTTCATCATCTTCATAATAATATCCTCATCCTCATCATCATCATCATCATCATCATCATAATATCCTCATCATCATCAAACATGTTTGTGTAGAGGTGTCATTACCATCCCATAATAGTTGCTGTTGACCATGATAGGTCCTCTGCTGCGCAGGTAGATATATTCCTCCCACCAGTCGCTCACCTGAGCAGGTGAAGATGTTGAGAGAGAGAAACAATATACAACAATACATATGAAACAATTGTTACTTTATTCTTTATGCATTTTTAAAGTAATGAGTGTGTGTGTGAGTGTGTGTGTGTGTAGGTGTGTGACTGTGTGAGTGCATGTGTAGGTGTGTGAGTGTGTGAGTGCATGTGTGCGTGCGTGCGTGTGTGTGTCGAAATGTCCTGAGGTATCAAGGGTGTTAAGATGCTGCCCCCTGCTGGCCAATCATCTCTGTGGTCTGGAAGTTTTTCAATAATATTATATAAATATTAATCTTGGAAATAAAGAATTAAGATGAAATTATGTTGTTTCTCTGAGAAGTTTTCAAATATTACATTATAAATATTTGTGATATATTTTTTAAATTATTTTTTTTTTTTTTTTTTTCCCCACTTTCCCCCTTTTTCTCCTCCCCCCCCCTTTTTTTTTTTAAATTTTAAAAAAATTTTTTTTTTTTTTTTTTTTTTTTTTTTTTTTATAACATGTACTTATGTTTTTATATACTGTGTTGTAGTAATGATGTTTTTATATACAGTGTTGTAGTAATGATGTTTTTATATACAGTGTTGTAGTAATGATGTTTTTATATACAGTGTTGTAGTAATGATGTTTTTATATACTGTGTTGTAGTAATGATGTTTTTATATACAGTGTTGTAGTAATGATGTTTTTATATAACTGTGTTGTAGTAATGATGTTTTTATATACAGTGTTGTAGTAATGATGTTTTTATATACATCTGTGTTGTAGTAATGATGTTTTTATATACTGTGTTGTAGTAATGATGTTTTTATATACAGTGTTGTAGTAATGATGTTTTTATATACAGTGTTGTAGTAATGATGTTTTTATATACAGTGTTGTAGTAATGATGTTTTTATATACAGTGTTGTATGTAATGATGTTTTTATATACAGTGTTGTAGTAATGATGTTTTTATATACTGTGTTGTAGTAATGATGTTTTTTTATACAGGGTTGTAGTAATGATTTTTTTTTTTTCAGGGTTTTTGTTTTTTGTTTTTTTTTTTTGTTGTTGTTTTGTTTTTTTTTTTTTTTGGTTTTATTTTTTTTTTGCGCCCCTGATGAGAAGAAGGTAGGAACGTTGATTAAATTACAATGTTAGAAAATCAGCGTCATCTGTGTTTCATCCATCCATCTATAAATCCATCTATTCATCCATCCATACATCTATACATCCATCCATCATCCATCTTTACATCTATACATCAATCTATTCATCATCCATCCATCTATACATCCATCCATCATCCATCCATACATCTATACATCCATCCATCCATCCATCATCCATCTTTACATCTATAAATCCATCCATCATCCATCTTTACATCTATACATCCATCTATCCATTCATCCATCTGTTAATTCATCTATACATCCATCTATCCATTCATCCATCTGTTAATTCATCTATACATCCATCCATCATCCATCTTTACATCTATACATCCATCTATCCATTCATCCATCTGTTAATTAATCTATACATCCATCCATCATCCATCTTTACATCTTTACATCTATACATCCATCTATCCATTCATCTATACATCCATCTATCCATTCATCCATCCATCTATTCATCCATCCATCATCCATACATCTATACATCCATCTATTCATCCATCCATCTATACATCAATCTATAAATCCATCTATTCATCCATCCATCATCCATACATCTATACATCCATCTATTCATCCATCCATCTATACATCAATCTATAAATCCATCTATTCATCCATCCATCATCCATACATCTATACATCCATCTATTCATCCATCCATCCATCTATAAATCCATCTATAAATCCATCTATACATCCATCCATCTGTAAATTCATCTATACATTCATCCATCCATCCATAAATACATTCATCCATCCATCTATACATCCATCCATCCATCTTTACATCCATCCATCTGTAAATTCATCTATACATTCATCCATCCATCCATCAATACATTCATCCATCCATCTATACATCCATCCATCCATCATTACATTCATCCATCCATCTATACATCCATCCATCCATCAATACATTCATCCATCCATGAATCAATACATTCATCCATCTATACATCCATCCATCCATGAATCAATACATTCATCCATCCATCTATACATCCATCTATACATCCATCCATCCATCCATCATACATTCATCCATCCATCCATCCATCCATCAATACATTCATCCATCCATCCATCCATACATTCATCCATCACTACATTCATCCATCATCATTATTTCAAATGTTGAAACTTTTATCACTTTTTATTGAAATGTTGTTATTTAGGTATTTCAATATAATTAATAATATATTTATAAATTTATAAATTAATTTCTATATTGAAAGGTTGAACTTATTTTCATCGAGAACTGAAAATAAATATGTTTTGAAAATATAAATACAGTTTAATTTTCCAATTCCAATAATTATAAAATAATTAATAGTTAATTTAATTCAACATAAATGTTCTAATAGAGTCTCAGACCAGACCAACAGAGCTCAGAGCTGCCGATCAAACATGTGACTCACGTAGTTCGTCGCCCACAGAGCCTTGAGCTTCAAGTATCGCTGGAGTCGGTTTCCATGGTTCTCCTCGAACTGAGCCGCCAGTCGCGTCGTCCTCTCGAACCCGGCGTCGTCCAGCAGCGGCCGCGCCGACTCCAGGTACTGTGGACACACACACGGGTCAGAACCGGTCCACGCCCGACCACACCTGTGCACTCACGCGGCTCAGCGTGTCCTTGATAGCTGGGACGGGCAGGTGAGGCAGAGACGTCTGGTAGCTGTAGAGCAGAGGCTTCCTGCTGCTCAGCAGACGCAGCAGAGTCTGAGCGGCGACAACAACAACAACAAGATCAACAACAAGAAGATCAACAACAACAACAACAAGATCAACAACAACAAGAAGATCAACAACAACAACAAGATCAACAACAACAACAAGATCAACAGTTATGCAAGACTGTCGCGCTCACTTGAACCATCACAAGATACATTCAGAAAGAAATAGACTTTTCGTTAACATTTATAGAACAAAATGTCATAATTAATTCAAAATGATACATTTCTGGATTATTACGCAACATAAATGTTTAGAATTTCAATTTTTTATTTTTTACCAAGCTTTGAATTATTTCTTTCAATATTTTTTTTATTCAAAGCTTGAATTGTCTTTTTTTTTTTTATTCAAGAAATGGGATTTTTCAAAATTAATCATTAATTGGATTAATTCATTTGAAAATTTCATTTTGTGAATTAAGTCATTTTTTCTAGCTTTTGAATCTTCTTCATTCTAATGAAATAACATATGTTATATTAATATTATATGTAAAAATATTAATATTATATGTAATAACAAGGACACTACGAGGTCGTATGTAATATTAATATTTTACGTAATAACAAAGTCACTACGAGGTCATATGTAATATTAATATTATACGTAATTACAAGGTCACTACAAGTCGTACCACCCAGACTTTGGTAATATTAATATTATACGTAATAACAAGGTCACTCAGAGGTCATATGTAATATTAATATTATATTTAATATTAATATTATACGTAATAACAAGGTCACTCAGAGGTCATATGTAATATTAATATTATAAATAATAACAAGGTCACCCAGAGGTCGTACCACCCAGACTTTGGTAATATTAATATTATACGTAATAACAAGGTCACTCAGAGGTCATATGTAAATTAATATAATAAAATAAGGTCATCAGAGGTAAATATTAATATTATATTTAATATTAATATTAATTAACGTAATAACAAGGTCACTCAGAGGTCATATGTAATATTAATATTATAAATAATAACAAGGTCACCCAGAGGTCGTACCACCCAGACTTTGGTAATATTAATATTATACGTAATAACAAGATCACTCAGAGGTCATATGTAATATCAATATTATAAATAATAACAAGGTCACCCAGAGGTCGTACCACACAGACTTTGGTAATATTAATATTATATGTATTAACAAGGTCACTCAGAGGTCATATGTAATATCAATATTATAAATAATAACAAGGTCACCCAGAGGTTGTACCACACAGACTTTGGTAATATTAATATTATACGTATTAACAAGGTCACTCAGAGGTCTTACCACCCAGACTTTGGTGGTGTTGGACACGCGTCCGTGCTGCTCGAACATCCACTGATGATACGACAGCAGCAGCTTCAGGCAGAACCTCAGAGCCAGGATGAGTGACAGCCACAGCAGCGTACTGAAGACCAGAGCAGACACCATCGTCTGGCCCTGAGAGCTCAGAGACACCAGGCTGGAGGGACACGATGGTACATTAGAGTAGAAACACATGAACCAGAGTAGAACCACATCAACTACAGTAGAAATACATGAACCAGAGTAGAAACACAAGAACCAGAGTAGAAACACGTGAACTAGAGTAGAAACACATGAACTAGAGTAGAAACACATCAACTATAGTAGAAACACATGAACTACAGTAGAAACACATGAAGAGTAGAAACACATGAACTAGAGTAGAAACACACGAACTAGAGTAGAAACACACGAACTAGAGTAGAAACACATGAACTACAGTAGAAACACATGAAGAGTAGAAACACATGAAGAGTAGAAACACATGATTTAGAGTAAAAACACATGAATAGTAGAAACACATGAACTACAGTAGAAACACATGAAGAGTAGAAACACATGAACTAGAGTAGAAACACATGAAGAGTAGAAACACATGATTTAGAGTAGAAACACATGATTTAGAGTAGAAACACATGATTTAGAGTAGAAACACATGAACTAGAGTAGAAACACATGAAGAGTAGAAACACATCAACTAGAGTAGAAACACATGAACCAGAGTAGAAACACATGAACCAGAGTAGAAATACATGAACCAGAGTAGAAATACATGAACTAGAGTAGAAACACATGAACTAGAGTAGAAACACATGAACCAGAGTAGAAACACATGAACCAGATTAGAAATACATGAACTAGAGTACAAATACATGAACTAGAGTTTAACACATGAACTAGAGTAGAAACACATGAACTAGAGTAAAAACACATGAACCAGAGTACAAATACATGAACTAGAGTACAAATACATGAACTAGAGTACAAATACATGAACTAGGGTTTAACACATGAACTAGAGTAGAAACACATGAACCAGAGTAGAAATACATGAACCAGAGTAGAAATACACAAACTGATGTAGAAATACATGCACCAGAGTAGAAATACACAAACTGATGTAGAAATACATGAACCAGAGTAGAAACACATGAACCAGAGTAGAAACACATGAACCAGAGTAGAAATACACAAACCAGAGTAGAAATACACGAACCATGAGAGTTCATGAGAGGTCATGAGAGGTCAAGAGAGGTCAAGAGAGGTCAAGAGAGGTCAAGACAGGTCAAGAGTTCTGGTAGATTCCACCTCACGTTCCTGCTCGACTTGTTTCTAGGTTTGTGTGCTAGAGACAGAGGTCAGAGGTCAGAGCTCTCACCTGAGCGGCAGGTGCTCCTGGATCTTGGCGATGAGGCCCATGCTGGGGTCCGAGCGCATGTACATGGTGGCCAGGATGGCGATGACCACGAAGAGCCAGGAGGACGGACTGGCCGGGTACACGCCCTTGATCACGCGGTTCTGTGGAGAACATTCGTCAGACGGTCCCTGAATGCACCGTTAACACGTCACAGGAACGACAGAACAAACATTCGTCAGACGGTCCCTGAACGCACCGTTAACACGTCACAGGAACGACAGAACAAACATTCGTCAGACGGTCCCTGAACGCACCGTTAACACGTCACAGGAACGACAGAACAAACATTCGGTCAGACGGTCCCTGAACGCACCGTTAACACGTCACAGGAACGACAGAACAAACATTCGTCAGACGGTCCCTGAACGCACCGTTAACACGTCACAGGAACGACTCTCTCTGGACCTGCAAGTCCAGACCCGCCATAACTTCTGACTCACCTCAGGGACGGAACCATATACACGTATATACGTGTTACTACACTAACACAACACCAGAGTCAAGTACTGGACGATACTACACATATATACTTGTTACTACACTAACACAACACCAGAGTCAAGTACTGGACAATACTACACATATATACTTGTTACTACACTAACACAACACCAGAGTCAAGTACTGGACAATACTACACATATATACTTGTTACTACACTAACACAACACCAGAGTCAAGTACTGGACAATACTACACATATATACTTGTTACTACACTATCACAACACCAGAGTCAAGTACTGGACAATACTACACATATATACTTGTTACTACACTAACACAACACCAGAGTCAAGTACTGGACAGTATTACACATATATATACTTGTTACTACATTATCACAACACCAGAGTCAATTACTGGACAATACTACACATATATACTTGTTACTACACTATCACAACACCAGAGTCAAGTACTGGACAATACTACACATATATACTTGTTACTACACTATCACAACACCAGAGTCAAGTACTGTACAATACTACACATATATCTGTGTTGGTAAAAAGAGCTAAGCTAAGAGCTTGACGAGCTGTGTTCCTCCAATCAGCTGTAAGGGGCGGAGCTTAACTCACCTGCAGTCTGCTGACTCTCTTCTTCCAGGACCGGACCCCCGACAGGTAGATCTGGTTGAGGGCCTGGTACGACAGCTGCAGGTCGATGCCCTCGGGGGTGATGGTGAACTGGAACGCCACCGCCTGGTGAGCTTCCGCCATTGCTGTGGATGGAGATCGCGTTCAACCAGGATTCACGCTCTTATTTTGAAACCTCAGGCTCCGACACGTGGTTCCTGCGAGAGACGGTGACGAGGCATTGAGTCAGGCGGTCGTAGACGTGTCACCGGAATGTTGTTGTCTCACGAGTGAGCCGTCGCCGTGACAACCGCACAGACTTGACACTGACTTCCTGTGACTTTTATACTGAAGTATTGTTGTTGTTGTTGTTGTTCTCAGGCATCATTTAAATCAACAACTTATTTATTGACAGATTCAACGTTTTCAAAAATAATTATAGATTCTTAACAATGTCAATAATTAAATAATTAAATGTTTAAATGTTTAGTCGAGGAAGTGAAAACTTTCTCCTGAGTTTGAACTAAAGTGAGAGAAAGTTTATTTTGTTTCAAACATTAAAAACACAGGAAAACACATCGATTACATACGTTTAGGGATCATTTGTCTCAACATAAAATAAACGTTTAATTCTAGTCACTCTGCTCTGATTGGTCACAAAAACACGAGTTGCATTCAAGGACTCTCGTAAATTTCAAACTCAACCCTAAAACTCACGTTTTGTACATTAAAGACGAATAATAAAACTAAGATTTGCAGCTTGATTTACACATTAGAAAAACACCTAAAGGCAGAAGTAACTCTCACCATGTTTACATAAATATATATTTAGTTTATCAACATGTAGGTTCTTCACTGATGTAGATCTTCTAGAGACACCTGCGCCAGAGTGATGTCACCATGTTTACATAAATATATATTTAGTTTATTAACATGTAGGTTCTTATTTAGATCTTCTAGGGGAGGACACCTGCACCAGTGTGATGTCACCATGTTTCATTTAAACCGTAGTTTCGTTTGATTTCAGACGAGAACTTTATTAAGTAATAACTTCTTGAACTACTGCATGTTGAAGACTTTAACATTTACAACGTGCAAGTTCACATGACTTGACCTTTAACCTCCTTCTTGAGATACTCAAAGCTAAAGCTACTTTCTTAAATAAACGTCATAAACGTAAAGATACATTTGAACGCGTGCTTTTAACCGTTTTGGTTGCGGACGTTTTTAAGGGTTTATTTTGAACACGCGTCGAGATTGTGTTGTTGTGTATCTTCCACAGTCGCTACTGTCCAGTTGTTCCTTGTGTGCGTTTGTCGTCCTTCGACGTGAAGGATGTTGTGAGTCCACACACATCGAGTGTTGACGCGAGTGTGAGTCGCACAACCACAGGAACAACTTGACAAAGAATTCCAGTCGAACCACCTTAAAAGGGAGTGTGTGTCAACATGGAACCACTTTGAAGTGTGTGTGTGTGCAGGTGTGTAAGTGTGTGTAGGTGGGTGTGTGCAGGTGTGTGAGCCATTTCCATCTTTTACTGCATTTAAAAAATATATATATATACAGTATATATATATATATCTTGGAAAAAGAAGAAAAAACACATTACACAACTTTCAATGTAGCAACACAAATGTAGTGTCTTTGAACGCAGTGTAAGAATTTTAAAAAGCTGATAGAAGCAACTTGAAATGAAATTCAAAAACATTAATGTTCATTAAAATGTTTAAAAAATGTGATTGTGTTGATGTTTGATGAAACATCTACACAACTGTCGTCGCACAATTATGACGCATTAATGTTAACGTGAAGAAACAGCTACACAACTGTCGTCGCACAATTATGATGCATTAATGTGAACGTGAAGAAACATCTACACAACTGTCGTCGCACACTTATGATGCATTAATGTTGTTAACGTGAAGAAACATCTACACAACTGTCGTCGCACACTTATGATGCATTAATGTTAACGTGAAGAAACATCTACACAACTGTCGTCGCACAATTATGATGCATTTATGTTGTAGCTTCAACACGTCTCTACACAAACTTGTCAATCATTCCTGGAACAGACGCAACACAATCGCGTGCGTGTACAGTAACACACTGGTCCGTCCACGCAGCATCACAACAGCATCACAACAGCTACACAACAGCTACACGCCACAGGTAGAGACTCACACTCGGTCACACAATGAAGACTCACCTGGAGTTGAACCGACGACCGTTGAGCTGCTGCTGTGGATGAAGCGGGAGAAGAAAGTGTGTGTGTAAGTGTGAGAGTGTGTGTGTCTTCCTCCCTGAAACTGGACGAACCCGCCTACGAACCAGTTCTTCTCCCGACAAAAATCCCGCGAGACAAGAGCTCTCACTCCGAGGGTTTCAAATAAACACTTTCATTTTATTTAGTTGGACAAACAATAAATCCTGTAGTGTGTGTACCTGAGAGTCTAGTAGTTGTAGTAGTACATGTGTATTGTGTACAGATATATTCATAATTATTTATAGTGTTTTATTGCAATAATTATTATTTTTAATATAATTATCATTGTATTGTTCTTTTAAATATGATCTTTATTCTAGTTTTAAATGTAGTGTTTGTTCATTCACGTGTATTTTCGGCTCAAACTACTCAGTCAATAGATCAATATTTCAGTTACATATCAACAAAACTATTTTTATTTTATTACATTTACTCGACTTTACAGTTTTACATTTACTCATTTTTTATTTTCTTTTATAAATGTTTTTTTTATTCGTTTCAATAATTATCAACAACATCTGTTATTTTGTTTTTTTTCCATCTTCTTATTTGTCTATAGTGAGAGTATTTGTCTCATTTATATAATAATAATTTAAATCATATTTAATTGATCATTTATTGTATTTAAATGAAAATATAACTTTATAATCTCTCGCTGCTTGAGTGTCTCGAGAATAACGAATAAACGATAAAGAAAATAAAGTTAGAAACACAACAGAGTGAGACTCTTCACTGCCTCGCACAAAGAGCTGCGCGATGACGTCACCGACAGAAACCCGCCTAACAGGGGTGTTGGCACGTGCGAGAAAAGAGGCCTCGCGCCCCCGGATGAGACGTTCACGGACTTGAACCTGGAGAGAAACAATAATAAAATATATAATAATTATATAAAACAATGATCGCTTGAATAAAGTTTGACTAAAAAAAACAAAAACAAAGCGACTCGACAATAAAAACATGAATTAAAATCAAATAAAGTGACGTTTTTTTGTTTGTTTTTTCAGCTTCTTTTTATTGTTCAGTATTTCAGGCAATAATAATAATAATCATTGTCATAATAGTGCACTTGTCTTCCTGGTCTTTACTACACACACCGTCGCGGGGTCGTGGTCGTGAGTCGACGCCGGAGAAAGAAACGAAAGACACGACGACAGAGACGGATTAATGTGGATTATAAATGTAGAAAAGGTTCTCGGGTGAGGCTATATGAGGGGGCGTGGCACACGAGAGGGAGGCGGGGTCAGGGGTCAGGGGTCAGGTGAAGACGTGACGTCCTCGTGGTCGTGCGATGAAAATGTGACGCGAAGATGTTTCGAACGCGACGGAAGGAAAACGAAAAAGTTGGTCATTGAAGGCAACGTTAACGACATTTTTAACCTTATTTGTGACTTTTCATGAGAAACTACACGAGATAAATAAATAAATAGTAGTTTTACAAATCATAACAAATAAATAAATAAATAATCGACTGATTAAAAACTAATATTTTCATCACATGAACGACTAAAATGTGTTTTCTCAGGGTTCGAGGGTCAAGTTATGCTTAAGAGTCGAAACGGTTTTAAACCTGCAACGGAAACGTAAAAGAATAAAGCATCAAGTTCAGTCGAGTGAGTGAGAAACTCAGGATAAAACACACAAATAAACGAGTGTAACATGATGTCAGACATTCAAGCTGCAACATTCAGAACGACAGTCCAATCAAAAGTGTATAAAAAATCATTCAAACGCGGCTAAATATTGCAGAAAGTGTAAAAATAAAGAAATCATTCGCGTCAGTGAGTCCGAGCGTCGCGTCGCCAAACAAACGAGGAAACCGTGCTAGCATGACGCCGCGCGGCTAAGCTAACAGCTCAACGCGTCGAGCTAGCGTAACACAACTCTGGTGACCTCGAACAAAAGTGCGAGTCGTCGTGAAAGTGTGCGTCGTCGCTGAATAGCTCGTTTAGCTCCACCGTTAGCCGAAAGCTAAATCCTGTAGCTTGCCGCGCTGACGTGACGACGCAAGAGCAGCTGGACGGGCGTTGAACCATCAAACGGAACATTCTGGATCAAAAACAAAACATTCGACACGAGTGTCAGGAAAAAACAAAACAATATAAAAAACGTGAGTTCATCTTGTTTGTGTTCGTGTGCTAAGCTAACATGCTAATCGTTAAAACGAACTCCCTTCATTTGGTCCGGTAGGAACGCAGTGAACCCTAGAGGGCGCCAGAGGGACGCGTCAATAACGTGGACAGAGAAGCTAAAGGTGAGACCGAGGTAAGTCCAGTGTGTTTAGACAAAAATAAAGTTCATTTTTAATCCTACCTGTGACGCTAGCTAAGTCTCAACCCAGGCCTAATAAAGGTGAGCTAGTCTACACGTTACCTGTACTGGCTCCTTGTCGTCGTGACAACTAGCGACTTTGCTCTGCAGTACTGCTGAGAATACTCGCAACTCGTCGTCTGGTTTTTCAAGTACCAGGAACTGGTTTATGGTCTCGTTCGACTAGTTATCCTGGAGTTAGACCTGGTCTCGACACAGGTATCGACGGAGGTTCTTCAGGTCTCTCTGTGGTACCGGTACCACAGAAACACTTGGAAGGCATCAAAGGACAGGCTCTACTCCGAGTCTCTGAGGGTCGAAGGGTTAGCTTACGAGCTACATGCAACCGAACAATGTTAGCGTCAAACATTCTTTGGACCGAGACAGAACCAAGGGGCTGTAGACGCGAGGTCAGAGGTCAGAGGAGTCCTGAGGAAGGACAGCATGAAGTGAAGGGTGACACTGAGGGTCCGGGAGGGTCCAGGACACGTTGGATGTCTCGGGATCCTCGAGACCCTCCAGAGAAACTGAGCGAAGCGTGAAAGAAGTTCAACTGCCACAAAGACTTTTGTGTGAAGAGACAAAGGGACGATTGACAGGACGAGAAGACAGAGCGAGGAACGAGAGTCATGTGACGCGTGTGAAGTCATGTGATCCAGCGTGGACGTCCGTCGAGGTCATGTGCTTCTGGTCCGAAGAGGTGTTGACGTCCACACTTTTTCCAGACGTTCCCCGACGACAGGCTGGACGGAAGAGACTCGCGGGGGACGGTGGGACGCGACGGCGAACCCTCCTTCTCAGGGGTGCGTCCCGTTGGGCGAGGACAGGAGTCTGTTTTTGTCTTTTCCCGAACCTTTGGTTTGCGACACGGAACCACTGCTGCTCCCGATCTCCAGCGCCGGGTCCACCTCCTCCCGGTCGTTGGTGTCGCAGGAGTTCTGCTGTGAGGGGCTGCTGGGCTGGCGGGTCACCTGTCCGTTCTTCTCGTCTGAGGAACCATATATTTACTTCACTATCATATATTTACTTACTATCATATATTTACTTTACTATCATATATTTACTTTACTATCATATATTTACTTCACTATCATATATTTACTTCACTATCATATATTTACTTACTACATATATTTACTTACTATCAATACTATCATATTTATTTACTCGAACTCCTATGTTGTTCTCAGTATCATATCTTTATCTTTAAAGTATGATTTTTTGAGTATATGTTTTGATTGTTTAAGCGCTTTGTTGACCCTGGTCTCCAAAAGCGCTATATAAATAAATATTACTTACTTTACTATCTTATATTTACTATATATTTACTTTACTACTATCATATATTTACTTTACTATCATATATTAACTTTACTATCATATATTTACTTTACTTTCATATATTTTTTTATCATATATTTACTTTACTATCATATATTTACTTTTACTTTTACTATCATTTATTTACTTTACTATTATATATTTACTTAACTATCATATATTTATTTTTATTCACTATCATATATTTACTTCATATCATATATTTATTTTATTTACTATCATATATTTACTTTACTATCATATATTTACTTTACTATCATATATTTACTTTACTATCATATATTTACTTTACTATCATATATTTACTTTACTATCATATATTTACTTTACTATCATATATTTACTTTACTATCATATATTTACTTCACTATCATATATTTACTTTACTATCATATATTTACTTTACTATCATATATTTACTTTACTATCATATATTTACTTTACTATCATATATTTACTTTACTATCATATATTTACTTTACTATCATATATTTACTTCACTATCATATATAACAAGAGTGGACGGGGGGGCGTCCGGAGGCGGGTCAGGGGGGCGACTCACCGGCCAGGGCCTGGACCGAGGGCTGGTCGTGGCTGCTGAGCAGCTGAGCCTGGATGGTCTCCACCACACGCTTGAACCTGCGGCTGGGACCTGCAAGGACAGTGGTGTCAGCACCAGGTCTTCTGACAGCGGCGTGTTCAGGACCTGTGATCAGGGAGAAGGTGACGCTGTAGATCCCCATCTCCCGCCGGCCCTCTCGCTCCGCTCGCTCCCTCTCTCGCTCCCTCTCTCCTTCGGAGTAGCCGATGTCCACCTGTCGGGCAGCGTCGCTCAGACACTCTTGTCTTCACCTCCTCGGAACACAACTCACCTGGAACTTGACGGGCTTCTGGAAGACGGAGGGTCCGCCCGACGACTTGTACTCGGCCCGGAAGCTGTTCTGGGACACGACGCTGTGGCTGAGCGAGGGGATCTGAGGCAGGAAGAGGAAGCGTGACTGAGCGTCGCCGGCGCACCCCTGGACCCGTGACACTCACGGACAAGAAGGCGTGGACGATGTCGGCCTTGATGGAGCTGAGAGGTTTGTCCCGGATCAGAACGAAGATCTGCTCGTCCTTCTCCAGGCTGATGAAGTTCCCGAACCAGGACCTCTTGGCCAGTCTGAAGAACCAGTTACTTGCTTTACTATCATATATTTACTTTACTATTAAATATTTACTTCACTATTATATATTTACTTTACTATCATATTTACTTCACTATTACATATTTATTTACTATCATATATTTATTTACTATCATATTTACTTCACTATTATAAGTATTTACTATCATATATTTATTTACTATCATATTCACTTCACTATTATATATTTATTTACTATCATATATTTATTAACTATCATATTTACTTCACTATAATATATTTACTTTACTATCATATATTTATTTACTATCATATTTACTTCACTATTATATATTTATTTACTATCATATATTTATTTAATATCATATTTACTTCACTATTATATATTTATTTACTATCATATTTACCTCACTATTATATATTTACTTCACTATAATATATTTACTTTACTATAATATACTTATTTACTATCATATATTTACTTTACTATAATATATTTATTTACTATCATATATTTACTTCATTATCATATATTTACTTTACAATCATATATTTACTTCACTATCATATATCAACTTCACTATCATATATTAACTTCACTATCATATATTTACTTCACTATCATATATTTACTTACTATCATATATTTACTTCACTATCATATATTTACTTACTATCATATATTTATTTACTATCATATTTACTTCACTATAATATATTTACTTTACTATCATATATTTATTTACTATCATATTTACTTCACTATTATTATTTATTTACTATCATATATTTACTTTACAATCATATATTTACTTCACTATCATATATCAACTTCACTATCATATATTTACTTACTATCATATATTATTATAAATGAAAAACTCACTCTGGACTGGACTCTGGGGTCAAGCTGGACATGTCCTCTGACGTCGGCACTGGAAGAGACGTGAAGCCACAGTAAAGTACAAGTACCATCGTATAGGTGTTGTTATAAGTACGAGTACGAGCACAAGTACATGTAAAAGTGAACTTAAAAGTATAAATATAAGTTTAGGTTTAAGTATAAGCGTAAGTTTAAGTACCAGTACAGGTACAGATACAGATACAGATACAGATACAGGTACAGGTACAGGTACAGGTACAGGTACAGATACAGATACAGATACAGATACAGGTACAGGTACGAGTATTTGTTAAGTTAGGTTTAATTATAAGTATATATGTGATTATAGTACAAGTACAATTATATAAATATAGGCATAAGTACAACTATAGTAAAAATACAAGTACAAGTATATACATATGCATAACTATAGTAAAAGTAAAAGTACAAGTATATATAAGTATAACTATAGTACAAGTACACAGTGTACTGACCCTGCAGCTTGCGGCGGTGGAAGCGAGGCGAGCCCAGCAGGTTGTTCTTGAAGGAGTTGAGTCTGGTTCTCCAGTGGGCGGAGCTAGAGGCCGCCATCCCGCCGCTGCCGCCCGGACTGGAGGGAGGAGTCAGCGACATGGAGGCGCCGCCGTCGGCTCTGGAGGAGGAGGAGGAGGAGGAGGAGGAGGGGGGGGTGGTGGAGGAGGCGTGGTGGTGCACGGGCGTGCCCAGGGGCGTGGGCAGAGGCGAGCCCTGAGGGGTGACCTGCGACACAGGGGGGGCAGAGGCGTTAGAGTTCTTGGACTTGAACATGGAGGGCGACGGGAAGTTGAAGAAACGGGGCGTGGGGGAGAGGACGGGGGAGGGCGACGGGGAGCGGGGCGTCTGCAGGGGGAGGGACTTCATGGAGTGCAGGTGAGGTCGCTCCGCAGGACCCTTGGAGGGCAGGGTCTGGGTTTTGGGGTCGGGCGGCGGGCGTGTCGGGCGAGGGGCGGTGCTGCTCTTGGCAGAGACTTCTGAAGGACTGAAAGTGAAGACTGGACTCTGATGGATGGACAGAGAGAGAGAGAGATGGAGGGATGAGAGAGATGGATGGAGGATGACGGCGAAACATGACATCACTTCCTGCCTAATGATGACGTGAAACATGACATCACTTCCTTCCTAATGATGACGTGAAACATGACATCACTTCCTGCCTAATGATGACGTGAAACATGACATCACTTCCTGCCTAATGATGACGTGAAACATGACATCACTTCCTGCCTAATGATGACGTGAAACATGACATCACTTCCTGTCTAATGATGAAGTGAAACATGACATCTCTTCCTTTCCAATGATGAAGTGAAACATGACATCACTTCCTGTCTAATGATGAAGTGAAACATGACATCACTTCCTGCCAAATGATGAAGTGAAACATGACATCACTTCCTGCCTAGAGATTATATGAAACATGACATCACTTCCTGTCTAATGATGAAGTGAAACATGACATCACTTCCTGTCTAATGATGAAGTAAAACATGACATCACTTCCTGCCAAATGATGAAGTGAAACATGACATCACTTCCTCTCCTAGAGATTATGTGAAACATGACATCACTTCCTGTCTAATGATGAAGTGAAACATGACATCACTTCCTCTCCTAGAGATTATGTGAAACATGACATCACTTCCTGTCTAATGATGAAGTGAAACATGACATCACTTCCTGCCTAGAGATTATGTGAAACATGACATCACTTCCTGTCTAATGATGACGTGAAACATGACATCACTTCCTGTCTAATGATGAAGTGAAACATGACATCACTTCCTGTCTAATGATGAAGTAAAACATGACATCACTTCCTGCCAAATGATGAAGTGAAACATGACATCACTTCCTGTCTAATGATGAAGTGAAACATGACATCACTTCCTGCCTAATGATGACGTGAAACATGACATCACTTCCTATCTAATGATGAAGTGAAACATGACATCACTTCCTGCCAAATGATGAAGTGAAACATGACATCACTTCCTGCCTAATAATGACGTGAAACATGACATCACTTCCTGCCTAATGATGACGTGAAACATGACATCACTTCCTGCCTAATGATGAAGTGAAACATGACATCACTTCCTGCCTAATGATGACGTGAAACATGACATCACTTCCTGTCTAATGATGAAGTGAAACATGACATCACTTCCTGTCTAATGATGAAGTGAAACATGACATCACTTCCTGCCAAATGATGACGTGAAACATGACATCACTTCCTATCTAATGATGAAGTGAAACATGACATCACTTCCTTTCTAATGATGAAGTGAAACATGACATCACTTCCTGCCTAATGATGACGTGAAACATGACATCACTTCCTGCCTAATGATGACGTGAAACATGACATCACTTCCTGCCTAATGATGAAGTGAAACATGACATCACTTCCTGCCTAATGATGAAGTGAAACTACTCACTTCCTAATGATGACGTGAAACATGACATCACTTCCTGTCTAATGATGAAGTGAAACATGACATCACTTCCTGTCTAATGATGACGTGAAACATGACATCACTTCCTGTCTAATGATGAAGTGAAACATGACATCACTTCCTGCCTAATGATGACGTGAAACATGACATCACTTCCTGTCTAATGATGACGTGAAACATGACATCACTTCCTGTCTAATGATGATGTGAAACATGACATCACTTCCTGCCTAGAGATTAGGTGAAACATGACATCTCTTCCTTTCTAATGATGAAGTGAAACATGACATCACTTCCTGTCTAATGATGACGTGAAACATGACATCACTTCCTGTCTAATGAAGATGTGGAACATGACATCACTTCCTGCCTAGAGATTAGGTGAAACATGACATCACTTCCTGCCTAATGATGACGTGAAACATGACATCACTTCCTGCCTAATGATGACGTGAAACATGACATCACTTCCTGTCTAATGATGAAGTGAAACATGACATCACTTCCTGTCTAATGAAGATGTGGAACATGACATCACTTCCTGCCTGATGATGACGGTGAAACATGACATCACTTCCTGCCTAATGATGACGTGAAACATGACATCACTTCCTGCCTAATGATGACGTGAAACATGACATCACTTCCTGCCTAATGATGACGGTGAAATATGACATCACTTCCTGCATCACTTGAAGACCATGACATGAAAGAACATGATGACGACACTGATCACGTGACATTTAAGGTCAATATACGTCCACTAGGGGGCGCACGTCTCTACAAGTTTATTGTGTTTATGAGTTTGATCAGAATATTACATTAATTATACATTTTCTAATGTACTGGTGTTGTTTACTAATAATATTGAAATATTTGTATTTATTTGATCTGAAATAAATGAATAAAAAAAACAATATTTTCCAACTAAACACCATTTTAACGTACAGTTTGATCCTATAATTGTAATAATTTAAAATATATATTTTTAATTTGTATTATAAATGTTGGAATGATAGTAACACCAGACATTATTTAAAATAATTAAACTTTCAGCCAATCATGTGACACAAAAGGGCTTCTGTGGGGGGCCATCCCCCAAGATCCAGTAGTTCGGCGCTCTGTTGGTTTTGTCTGGGGAAACTATTACCAACAGTTTACATTGAATTTAAAAGAATATTAATTAATTTGAACAAACAAATGTTAAATAAATGTTCAGTGTAATGTGTAACACGTCTCCATGGAAACACACTCGTACCCGGGGGCTGCTGAGGGGGCTCGAGGACAGACCCGTGGAGGCTCCGCTCACCGACCGAGACCTTCACGACATCAAATGAACAGATTAGCAACAAAGACGGTTGGACTCGCGGGCGCCGCCGCCGACCTCTGGCTGTGCACGCTGGTGTCCAGGTTGCGTCGAGGGGGCGTGGGGGACCCCTGGTCCGTCACGCTGAGGACCTCCAGGCTCTTCCTCTCCGGGCGACAGCGGCCGTGACGGGTCAGCATCGGGGAGTCCACGCGCTTCCTGGGCGGATCTGAAACCAGTCGTGAGTGCTTCGGTGTCAAAGGAGCTGAAGATAAGAAAAGTCGGTACCGGCGTCGTTCCTCTGCGGCAGGTCCTCGTCCTCGCAGCTCGGGTAACGCTCTTTTCTGTCCAGCAGGAGGTAGTAGATCATCTTCTCCTGGTTCTCCCTGCAGGACGAAGAAGAAGAGTTCAAACTAAAGCTATAGTTAGCGTATAAAACAAGAGTTAGCATCTAAAACAAGACTTAGCATCTAATACAAGAGTTAGCGTCTAAAATAAGAGTTAGCTTCTAAAACTAGAGTTAGCATCTAAAACAAGAGTTAGCAACTAAAACAAGAGTTAGCTTCTAAAACTAGAGTTAGCATCTAAAACAAGAGTTAGCGACTAAAACTAGAGTTAGTTTCTAAAACTAAAGTTAGCAACAAAAACAAGAGTTAGCGACTAAAACAAGAGTTAGCAACTAAAACAAGAGTTAGTGACTAAAACTAGAGTTAGCGACTAAAACTAGAGTTAGCAACTCAAACAAGAGTTAGCATCTAAAACAAGAGTTAGCGACTAAAACTAGAGTTAGCTTCTAAAACTAAAGTTAGCGACAAAAACAAGAGTTAGCGACTAAAACAAGAGTTAGCGACTAAAACAAGAGTTAGCAACTAAAACAAGAGTTAGTGACTAAAAGTAGAGTTAGCGACTCAAACAAGAGTTAGCATCTAAAACAAGAGTTAGCAACTAAAACTAGAGTTAGCTTCTAAAACTAAAGTTAGCGACAAAAACAAGAGTTAGCGACTAAAACAAGAGTTAGTGACTAAAACTAGAGTTAGCGACTAAAACAAGAGTTAGCGACTAAAACTAGAGTTAGCGACTAAAACAAGAGTTAGCGACTAAAACTAGAGTTAGCGACTAAGTTAGTGAATAAACAAATGTTGACTCACTCGTCACTGGAAAGGTCCTTGGTGAGCTTGGCTCGGTCTCTGAAGCAGCCGAGCGAGGACATGCTCTCCAGGACGTCCGGGTCCAGCTCGGTGATGGATAAGATCCTCTTCAGACAAACACGACGCGGCGGCGGCTGCTCCGGACATGGTTCGTTACGTCCACCCCTGCGGAGGAAGACGCCGTCAGGTGTGCGATCGTTTGAGCGAGTAAGAGGAGAAGCAAAGTACTCACTGGTACCAGGAGTGTTTCTGTATCGCTTCAAGCTGCAAACAAGAATATTCAACATGTTAACAAACCAGCCTCAATATAACCACGTGAAGCCTTCACACACTTAAGTGCACATGAAGCCTTCACACACTCATTTAAGTGCACGTGAAGCCTTCACACACTCATTTAAGTGCACGTGAAGCCTTCACACACTCACTTAAGTGCACTAGCCTTCACACCTCATTTAGTGCACCATGAAGCCTTCACACACTCATTTAAGTGCACGTGAAGCCTTCACACACTCACTTAAGTGCACATGAAGCCTTCACACACTCATTTAAGTGCACGTGAAGCCTTCACACACTCACTTAAGTGCACGTGAAGCCTTCACACACTCACTTAAGTGCACGTAAAGCCTTCACACACTCACTTAAGTGCACGTGAAGCCTTCACACACTCACTTAAGTGCACGTGAAGCCTTCACACACTCACTTAAGTGCATGTGAAGCCTTCACACACTCACTTAAGTGCATGTGAAGCCTTCACACACTCACTTAAGTGCACGTGAAGCCTTCACACACTCACTTAAGTGCATGTGAAGCCTTCACACACTCACTTAAGTGCACATGAAGCCTTCACACACTCACTTAAGTGCACATGAAGCCATTACACACTCACATAAGTGCACATGAAGCCTTCACACACTCACTTAAGTGCATGTGAAGCCTTCACACACTCACTTAATACTATCACTCACTTAAGTGCACTGAAGCCTTCACACACTCACTTAAGTGCACGTGAAGCCTTCACACACTCACTTAAGTGCACGTGAAGCCTTCACACACTCACTTAAGTGGACATGAAGCCTTCACACACTCACTTAAGTGCACGTGAAGCCTTCACACACTCACTTAAGTGCACGTGAAGCCTCCACACACTCACTTAAGTGCACGTGAACCCTTCACACACTCACTTAAGTGCACATGAAGCCTTCACACACTCACTTAAGTGCACGTGAAGCCTTCACACACTCACTTAAGTGCACGTGAAGCCTTCACACACTCACTTAAGTGCACATAAAGCCTTTACACACTCACTTAAGTGCACGTGAAGCCTTCACACACTCACTTAAGTGCACGTGAAGCCTTCACACACTCACTTAAGTACACGTGAAGCCATTACACACTCACTTAAGTGCACATGAAGCCATTACACACTCACTTAAGTGCACATGAAGCCATTACACACTCACATAAGTGCACATGAAGCCTTCACACACTCACTTAAGTGCACATGAAGCCATTACACACTCACATAAGTGCACATGAAGCCTTCACACACTCACATAAGTGCACATGAAGCCTTCACACACTCACTTAAGTGCACATGAAGCCTTCACACACTCACTTAATTTCAATAAAATCAGTTAAAAACAT
>JACEEU010000781.1:62500-84383 GCA_016630915.1 Callionymus lyra
GAGGAGGAGGAGAACAGAGGAGGAGGAGCGTGGAGGAGAAGCAGGAGGAGGACAGAGGAGAAGGAAGAGGAGGACAGAGGAGGAGGAGGAGGAGAAGGAGGACAGAGGAGGAGGAAGAGGAGCGAGGAGAATGAGGAAGAGGAGGAGGATGAGGAGGACAGAGGAGGAGGAGGAGGAGAAGGAGGAAGAGGAGGAGGAAGAGGAGCGAGGAGAATGAGGAAGAGGAGGAGGATGAGGAGGACAGAGGAGGAGGAGGAGGAAGAGCGAGGAGGAGGAGGAAGAGGAGGAGGAGGAGAAGGAGAGAGGAGGAGAAGGTCAGAGGAGGAGGTCAGAGTGATAGAGGAGGAAATGTCAGGGAGAAGTTGTAGACAAAGATGAAGATAAAGATGTAGATAAAGATGAAGGGATGTGTCAGCAGCAGAAGAACAGGAAGAACGACGGAGAAGAAGATGCTGCAGCAACAAACAACAGTCGCTCCTCACACATGATGTTTCACCAGGAATGATTGTTCAAGAGCTTTTCTCTCGTTCTGACTCGTCTCCGTGACGACTGGCTCTGATCCAAGCAGTCGACATCCCAGGGAGAACAGGAGGTCACTGAGGTCGTGACCTTTACTCTCTTACTTACAGTCAACAAGTCTACGTTCTGTCCGTCCAGCACCGAGAGGAGCGCTTAACTAGAATAACTAAATATAACTACAATAACAAGAGATTGAGACCAGAAGTAAAACTGTAACAATAGTTAGCGACTAAAACAATAGTTAGCGACTAATACTAGGGTTAGCGACTAAAACAATAGTTAGCGACTAATACTAGGGTTAGCGACTAAAACAATAGTTAGCGACTAATACTAGGGTTAGCGACTAAGACAATAGTTAGCGACTAAAACAACAGTTAGCGACTAAAACTAGGGTTACACAATAAATAGTCTAAGTTGGCGACTAAAACTAGGGTTAGCGACTAAAACAATAGTTAGCGACTAAAACTAGGGTTTGCGAATAAAGCAATAAATAGTGACTAAAACTAGAGTTGGCTACTAAAACTAGGGTTAGCGACTAAAACTAGGGTTAGCGACTAAAACTAGGGTTACGACTAAAGCAATAATTAGTGACTAAAACTAGGGTTAGCTACTAAAACTAGGGTTACGACTAAAGCAATAATTAGTGACTAAAACTAGGGTTAGCTACTAAAACTAGGGTTAGCGACTAAAACTAGAGTTAGTGACTAAAACTAAAGTTAGCAACTAAAACTAGGGTTAGCGACTAAAGCAATAATTAGTGACTAAAACTAGGGTTAGCTACTAAAACTAGGGTTAGCGACTAAAGCAATAAATAGTGACTAAAACTAGAGTTAGTGACTAAAACTAGGGTTAGCGACTAAAGCAGTAATTAGTGAGTAAAAATAGGGTTAGCTACTAAAACTAGGGTTAGCGACTAAAACTAGGGTTAGCTACTAAAGCAATAATTAGTGACTAAAACTAGAGTTAGCGACTAAAACAAGAGTTAGTGACTAAAACTAGAGTTAGTGACTAGAACTAGGGTTAGTGACTAAAACTAGGGTTAGCGACTAAAGCAATGATTAGTGACTAAAACTAGGGTTAGCTACTAAAACTAGGGTTAGCGACTAAAGCAATAAATAGTGACAAACCAAGCAATAGATTAGCGACTAAAACTAGAGTTAGTGACTAAAACTAGGGTTAGTGACTAAAACTAGAAGCAAAACTAGGGTTACGACTAAAGCAAAATATGAAGGGTTAGCTACTAAAACTAGGGTTAGCGACTAAAACTAGGGTTAGTGACTAAAACTAGGGTTAGCTACTAAAACTAGGGTTAGCGACTAAAGCAATAAATAGTGACTAAAACTAAAGTTAGCAACTAAAACTAGGGTTAGCGACTAAAGCAATAATTAGTGACTAAAACTAGGGTTAGCTACTAAAACTAGGGTTAGCGGGTTAAAGCAGTAATTAGTGAGTAAAAATAGGGTTAGCTACTAAAACTAGGGTTAGCTACTAAAGCAATAATTAGTGACTAAAACTAGAGTTAGCGACTAAAACAAGAGTTAGTGACTAAAACTAGAGTTAGTGACTAGAACTAGGGTTAGTGACTAAAACTAGGGTTAGCGACTAAAGCAATGATTAGTGACTAAAACTAGGGTTTGCTACCAAAACTAGGGTTAGCTACTTAAACAATAGTGACTAAAACTAGGGTTAGCGACTAAAGCAATAATTAACGACTAAAACTAGAGTTAGTGACTAAAACTAGGGTTAGTGACTAAAACTAGGGTTAGCTACTAAAACTAGGGTTTGCGACTAAAGAAATAATTAGTGACTAAAACTAGGGTTAGCTACTAAAACTAGGGTTAGTGACTATAGCAAAAATGAGTGACTAAAACTAGAGTTAGTGACTAAAACTAGGGTAAGTTACTAAAACTAGGGTTAGTGACTAAAACTAGAGTTAGTGACTAAAACTAGGGTAAGTTACTAAAACTAGAGTTAGTGACTAAAACTAGGGTAAGTTACTAAAACTAGGGTTAGTGACTAAAACTAGAGTTAGTGACTAAAACTAGAGTTCGAGATTAATACAAGGATTAGCTTCTATAACGGGTCAGTGTTTTGAGGTTTGAAAAAACCACAGCTGCTTGAATCTGCTGCTCTGTGCTCGGCTACTCTGGATAAATAATGTGGAGGAAACGATTCATGACAAGATAGTAACTGTTGAGCAGCAGAGTTGAAATCTCATGTTCACACAAAGAGCATCGTCGCTCGTCCATATGTCACACTCTCACGAGCAGGACTCGTACCTTCATCAGCACCGACTCGGACAGTTTCTCTCGGTTTACGATCTTAATGGCCACTTTTTGGCCGGTGATGCAGTGGACACCCAGTTTGACCAGTCCTGGGAGACAGACGGAGACAGAGGGGAGACGAGGACATCAATTATTCACACACTTTTACTGGCAGAGTCACCAATCTGTGCTCAGTCACACCAGCTTTTTAAATAATGACTCAGGAGACGTGATGCAGGCCGGACTCTTAAATACTCTCTCCTGACACGAGTCTCGAAGCATCTCACAACAAGGATACTTCAAGTCATATCCTACAGTCATGTGCTTTCTCTTTACCTATCAATAGTTATTATTATTGTTAGTTGCTATATGTTGAAGGTGTCTCAATAGATTCAAGGATTTTACTAAGATATAACCTTTTATGAAAAATGTTATGACCTTTGATTGATCGTAGTTAGAGTAGTAGGACAAAAACAAGAGTTAGCGACTAAAACAAGAGTTAGCGACTAAAACAAGAATTAGCGACTAAAACAAGAATTAGCGACTAAAACAAGAATTAGCGACAAAACAAGAATTAGCGACTTAAACAAGAATAAGAGACTAAAACAAGAATTAGCGACTAAAACAAGAATTAGCGACTAAAACAAGAATTAGCGACTAAAACAAGAATTAGCGACTAAAACAAGAATAAGAGACTAAAGCAAGAGTTAGCGACTAAAACAAGAATTAGCGACAAAACAAGAATTAGCGACTAAAACAAGACTAAAACAAGAATTAGCGACTAAAACAAGAATTAGCGACTAAAACAAGAATTAGCGACTAAAACAAGAATTAGCGACAAAACAAGAATTAGCGACTTAAACAAGAATAAGAGACTAAAACAAGAATAAGCGACTAAAACAAGAATTAGAGAAGAATTCAGCTAAAACAAGAATCAGCGACTAAACAAGAGTTAGCGACTAAAACAAGAATAAGAGACTAAAACAAGAGTTAGCGACTAAAACAAGAATTAGCGACTAAACAAGAATTAGCAACTAAAACAAGAATCAGCGACTAAAACAAGAATTAGCGACTAAAACAAGAATATAGCGACTAAAACAAGAATATAGGACTAAAACAAGAATTAGCGACTAAAACAAGAATTAGCGACTAAAACAAGAATTAGCGACTAAACAAGAGTTAGCGAGTAAAACAAGAATAAGAGACTAAAACAAGAACACAAGCAACCAAAACAAAGAATTAGCGACTAAAACAAGAATTAGCAACTCAAACCAAGAATTAGCGACTAAAACAAGAATAAGAGACTAAAACAAGAATTAGCGACTAAAACAAGAATTAGCGACTAAAACAAGAATTAGCGACTAAAACAAGAATCAGCGACAAAACAAGAATTAGCGACTAAAACAAGAATAAGCGACTAAAAAAAGGATTAGTGACTAAACAAGAGTTAGCGACTAAAACAAGAATCAGCGACTAAACAAGAATTAGCAACTAAAACAAGAATTAGCGACTAAACAAGAATTAGCAACTAAAACAAGAATTAGCGACAAAACAAGAAT
Source organism: Callionymus lyra (assembly GCA_016630915.1). Lineage (NCBI taxonomy): Eukaryota > Metazoa > Chordata > Actinopteri > Syngnathiformes > Callionymidae > Callionymus > Callionymus lyra. The sequence continues at coordinate 66,843 of JACEEU010000781.1, forward strand.
TAGCGACTAAAACAAGAATAAGCGACTAAAACAAGAATTAGCGACTAAACAAGAATTAGCGACTAAAACAAGAATTAGCGACTAAAACAAGAATTAGCCACTAAAACAAGAATTAGTGACTAAACAAGAATTAGCGACTAAAACAAGAGTTAGCGACTAAACAAGAATTAGCGACTTAAACAAGAATTAGCGACTAAACGAGAATTAGCAACTAAACAACAGTTAGTGACTCAAAAAAGAATTAGCAACTAAACAAGAATTAGCAACTAAACAAGAATTAGCGACTCAAAAAAGAATTAGCGACTAAACAAGAATAAGCGATTAAAACAAAAATTAGCGACAAAAACAAGAATTAGCGACTTAAACAAGGGTTTCTGTTGCTAACATATCAGCGAACTAGCTTTGACAGGTAATACGTAATATAATATTTCGTGTTATCTTCATATTCTGGACATTTTTACTCTCCATAAATATTTGTCTAATTATTCTCATATTATTACAAACATTTATCTCATATAATTACAAACATTTATCTCATATTATTACAAACATTTATCTCATATAATTACAAACATTTATCTCTTATTATTACAAACATTTATCTCATATTATTACAAACATTTATCTCTTATTATTACAAACATTTATCTCACATAAATGTTTGTCAAACGTCATCTAAAGTTCGGGTAATGATGTAGAAAAGTGAGAAAAGAGACATGACATCAGATCCGGACCCGGCTCGTACCTGTCTGGCCCTTCCCGAGGGTCTTCTCCAGACGATAGGGCCCCACGTACTGGGTGGACTGGCCCGAGTGGTCTTTGCTGCTCATCGTCTCCGACGGAACCGGGATCGCTCCTCAAAGTGGACTCATCGCCGCAGCGGCAGCAGCAGGAGGTTCGGGGCGCGAGGCCTGGACTGATGGACGCAGGATGGAGAGAAAGAAGTTCCGGTGCTGAGGAGCCACACTTGGCCACAAATGGATTCCTGCCAGAGTGTCAGATATCAGTGCATCCTCAGATCGATATCCTGAGCCCCCCCTCTTCCTGCCCCGATCAGCCCTCCTTCACGAGCCGGCTCTGCAGGTGTGGACTCGCCGGGTCCTCGGCCCTGCATCGGGAGGACACCCGGGGAACCGGGACCGGGAAGGGTTCTGAGAAGGAGTCTGGCTCCGGACGGGGTACTAGGAACAACGAGGCGGACCTTGTCTCGTGTCGACCATCATCTCACTCGCGGTGCCGCCCGCGGCATCGAGACCAGCAGCGAGGGTGAAGCTTCTAGAAGTTCTCCATCATCCACGGCCGGGAAGGTCCTCGCATCCGCCCGCAGTCTTTCTCTGGCGTCGCTCCTGCTCTCCTCCCTCTCCTCCCTCCTGCTTCTCTCCATCCGATACGGTCAACATCCGGGTTCCGCCCCCCCCTCCTCCCGCCATGCCCCACCCTTTATTTATTTATTCAACACGGAGCTATGATGTCATCAAACATCATGATGCGAGAGGATGTGACGTCACGATGAAGACAAACATCAACACTGACCCGATCGAGTCTTAAAGGGACAGAGCACGTCTTTTGTTCCTCGATTCATTGTCAATAAAGATTGACAACACTGATGTCACGTTTCCGCTCAAAACTTTATTGACACATTTTATTTTTAAATAAATATGTATTATCGTAACTATGATTTAATTTTTGAATGTTTTCTTTTAAAGAATAAAAAAAGAATGTTTATAAAATGTAATAAATAAACAATAACATGGATTATCTATAAACACGGAAATGAAGAATATACATGTTTTTACTTTAAAAATAACTTTAACTTGATGACATACAATTATTAAAATCATTTTCATTTAAAGTATAAAATAAAGTTAGCGACTTAAACAAAAATTAAAACGAGAGTAAGTGATGTACATAACATTTAATAATAATAATATTATGTCAATATTATTATTATAATCTAATTTTCTGAAGCTTGGATTTTCTAGAATTAAAAAAATGTATTTAAATGTTTTTTCCTCGAATGGTGACAAAGATCAAGGATTAATAAAGTGTTATCTATCCTTCTATATTAATAAAAAATAAGGCATCCATTGGAAGAGAGTCTGAGCTCATGTTGCATGTGATTAAAACCTTCATAATCCTCCTGATCTTAATCTGCGGAGGTTTTGTCATGACGATGACGTGACAGTCCGCACGTGCTGTCACAAAACTGGATTATATTAGGATTAAATCCACTGTTTGAACTCTTGATCATCTGGAATAGAATTTATTTTCATTTTAGATTCTCAAGTGCATTATTATAAAACGTTTATTTACATCGTTTCTCATTTCAAATATGTTTTCACAGTTAAACAGTATATATAAATGAATATAAAAACGTGTATTGATACAATGAGATACAGTTTTTTTTTTCTTCTAAGTTTTAACTTTATATTTATAAAAATAAAAGTGAATGTCTTCATAGTTGCAGGTGCAGTTTCTGTCCACGTGATGGCGCTGCTGCGCTTAGCTGCATCTGTTGTGACGTCATTTCTGCAGGTGGATCGTGTGTGGATCAGATGTTCGTCATAGAACCAGGAAGAAGATCATGTCGCTCTCAGTGATACAAGATATATTTCACTTTTATTCTTCAGCTTTAATTCAAACTAAATCATCCTCAAAGAAACGTTTTTTAAATCGGCTTCAGTCGTGATGAGCTGATGCTAACATGTTAACATGCTAACATGCTACTCACGTATTTTCAAATAAAAAACAAAACAATTATTTGGACGATCTATGGTCCATTTAATGATTGAAAATGTTGAACGAGTTATTTCTTAAATAAATAAAGACATTGGAATCTTTTCATTCTCAGTCTTTTATATTCAGTGTAAAAATGTTGCTATCAGACCTTTAGCCAATCATGCGCCACACACCAGATCACGTGACGACGTAGAAGCTCATGATCCAGTAGCTCGGTGCTCTGTTGGTCTAGTCTGTTGACTCTATTCTAACAACATTTATATATATAATTTAAAATAAGGTAAATGAAAAAAAAACGACACTGATTTACTGGGAAGTTTGTTGTTAGCAACAAAATGCTAAGCTAGTTTAAGTTGTTGTTAGCAACAACATGCTTAGCTAGGTTAACTTGTTGTTAGCAACAACATGCTAAGCTAGTTTAACTTGTGGTTAGCAACAACATGCCAAGCTAGTTTAAGTTGTTGTTAGCAACAATATACTTATTTAGGTTAACTTGTTGTTAGCAACAACACGCTAAGCTAGTTTAAGTTGTTGTCAGCAACAACATGCCAAGCTAGTTTAAGTTGTTGTTAGTAACAACATGCTAAGCTTGTTTAACTTGTTGTTAGCAACAACATGCTTAGCTATGTTAGCTTGTTGTTAGCAACAACATTCTTAGCTAGGTTAGTTTGATGTTAGCAACAACATGCTAAGATAGGTCAACTTGTTGTTAGCAACAACATGCTAAGCTAGGTAAGTAAGTAAGTAAGTTAGCTTGTTGTAAGCAACAACATGCTTAGCTAGGTTAGTTTGTTTTTAGCAACAACATGTTATGATAGGTTAGTTTGTTGTTAGCAACAGCATGCTAAGCTAGGTTAGTAAGTAAGTAAGTTAGCTTGTTGTTAGCAACAACATGCTAAGCTAGGTTAGTTTGTTGTTAGCAACAACATGCTAAGCTAGGTTAGCTTGTTGTTAGCAACGACATGCTAAGCAAGGTTAGCATAAACGTCTTAGAAGGAAACAAGAAACATTTGTACATGAACTACTTTAAGCTTTATTTCCATTTATAAGTTTTCAAGTCGAACGTCTGGGCACGTCGGTGGAATCGTGGACGAGCCTTCACGGAGGAGGAGGAGGGGAATGGCGGGAAGACCTAGACAGGAAGAGGAAACTGCCAGCGGACCCGAGTCAGCAGGAGCCGAACCATCATCATCTTCATCATCTTCATCATCCACTGTGCAGAGGGGAATGCTGGGAGACGTGGAGGCGTCAGTGGACCTGGACCAGGACAGCAGTGAGTCGCTGGCACAGGAACAGAAGGTCCAGAGACTCACGTGAGGAGCAGGAGGGTCATCAGGACGTCGCCTCGGACGAGGTCTTCACGCACGCCGCGAACGCCTTCATCAGCTCGCTGCAGGCCTCGGCTCCGCTCTCCGCAACACTGGGGGGTCACAACATTTTTTTTACTCATAGAGTTTGATTTTCCAATCACTCAAAAATAAATGTTATGAATTCAATCTTTTTTAACAGCAGACATTACTAGTAGAGCACAGAGGTACTGAACTCTCATCAAATCATAGTCGAGCAAACATTTCTGAATAATTCGAACTAGAATCTCAAACTCTGTGATTTTCTGACCGCTGTGAACCTGCAGCAGCGAGAACCTCAAGTGTTGGAGGTGAAAGTTCAACAGGAAGTAGGAGACAATGATGGCGCCGAGGCTCGGGATTACCGTGGCGAGCGCAGCAGCGACGCTGCCACAGAGCGTCAGAGTGATGGAGCGGAAGAGAGAGGGGGGGGCGGTCGTCGTGACGACAGATCACTCCTGATACTCTGATACTTCCTGGTCTTCATTTCCTGACTCACATACTTCATCTGCTGCCTCAGGAGCTTCACCTGCTTCCACTTTGACTTTTACTTCCTCCCAAGAAACAAGACGCTCGTCCAGACCTGCTCGAGTTCTCATGTCTATTCTGCTGTGAACCCATGACATCAACATCTGCTGCTCCAGATTATATGATGAAGATGATGAAGATGATGAAGATGATGAAGATGATGAAGATGATGGTGATGATGAAGATGATGGTGATGATGGTGATGATGGTGATGATGATGAAGATGAAGATGAAGAAGAAGATGAAGAAGATGAAGATGAAGATGAAGATGAAGATGAAGAAGATGAAGATGAAGATGAAGATGAAGATAAAGAAGATGAAGATGAAGATGAAGATGAAGATGAAGATGAAGATGATGATGATGAAGATGAAGATGAAGATGAAGATGAAGATGATGACACACAATACTTCACAGTACTACTACACAATACTACTACACAGTACTACTACATAGTAATACTACACAGTACGACTACACAGTACTTCTACATACTAATACTACATAGTTCTACTACACAGTACAACTTCACTAAAACTACAATAAAACTTACTTACTTTCATAATATCTCACAGTACTACTTCATCTTATGTAAAAGTGGCCTGAAATAAAACAGACACCTGTATATTTACTTGTAGTATTTATCTCTATTAGATGAGTATTATTTGTAGTATTCATCTTTATAAGATGAGTATAATTTGTAGTATGTATCACTCATTAACATAATCAAAGTAAATAAACACAATCAAAGTTGAGTTTCCTGAAGATTGGAGGTGAAACACAAACATGGAGGAGCTGATCCTCATCACGGCCTCATATTTCTGCTGATAGTACAAGTTAATGAGTCACTGGCTCAGTGTGTGTTGAGAAGGTAAAGTCCAACTTCATGTATGTGACATGTGACATGTGACATGTTACATGTCACATGTGACAGTTTATCAGTGTTTGTTTCTAAACATGTTCTCAGTGATCAGTGTTTGTTTCTAAACATGTTCTCAGTGATCAGTGTTTGTTTCTAAACATGTTCTCAGTGATCAGTGTTTGTTTCTAAACATGTTCTCAGTGATCAGTGTTTGTTTCTAAACATGTTCTCAGTGATCAGTGTTTGTTTCTAAACATGTTCTCAGTGATCAGTGTTTGTTTCTAAACATGTTCTCAGTGATCAGTGTTTGTTTCTAAACATGTTCTCAGTGATCAGTGTTTGTTTCTAAAACTGTTCTCAGTGATCAGTGTTTGTTTCTAAACATGTTCTCAGTGATCAGTGTTTGTTTCTAAACATGTTCTCAGTGATCAGTGTTTGTTTCTAAACATGTTCTCAGTGATCAGTGTTTGTTTCTAAACATGTTCTCAGTGATCAGTGTTTGTTTCTAAACATGTTCTCAGTGATCAGTGTTTGTTTCTAAACATGTTCTCAGTGATCAGTGTTTGTTTCTAAACATGTTCTCAGTGATCAGTGTTTGTTTCTAAACATGTTCTCAGTGATCAGTGTTTGTTTCTAAAACATGTTCTCAGTGATCAGTGTTTGTTTCTAAACATGTTCTCAGTGATCAGTGTTTGTTTCTAAACATGTTCTCAGTGATCAGTGTTTGTTTCTAAACATGTTCTCAGTGATCAGTGTTTGTTTCTAAACATGTTCTCAGTGATCAGTGTTTGTTTCTAAACATGTTCTCAGTGATCAGTGTTTGTTTCTAAACATGTTCTCAGTGATCAGTGTTTGTTTCTAAACATGTTCTCAGTGATCAGTGTTTGTTTCTAAACATGTTCTCAATGATCAGTGTTTGTTTCTAAACATGTTCTCAGTGATCAGTGTTTGTTTCTAAACATGTTCTCAGTGATCAGTGTTTGTTTCTAAACATGTTCTCAGTGATCAGTGTTTGTTTCTAAACATGTTCTCAGTGATCAGTGTTTGTTTCTAAACATGTTCTCAGTGATCAGTGTTTGTTTCTAAACATGTTCTCAGTGATCAGTGTTTGTTTCTAAACATGTTCTCAGTGATCAGTGTTTGTTTCTAAACATGTTCTCAGTGATCAGTGTTTGTTTCTAAACATGTTCTCAGTGATCAGTGTTTGTTTCTAAACATGTTCTCAGTGATCAGTGTTTGTTTCTAAACATGTTCTCAGTGATCAGTGTTTGTTTCTAAACATGTTCTCAGTGATCAGTGTTTTGTTTCTAAACATGTTCTCAGTGATCAGTGTTTGTTTCTAAACATGTTCTCAGTGATCAGTGTTTGTTTCTAAACATGTTCTCAGTGATCAGTGTTTGTTTCTAAACATGTTCTCAGTGATCAGTGTTTGTTTCTAAACATGTTCTCAGTGATCAGTGTTTGTTTCTAAACATGTTCTCAGTGATCAGTGTTTGTTTCTAAACATGTTCTCAGTGATCAGTGTTTGTTTCTAAACATGTTCTCAGTGATCAGTGTTTGTTTCTTTTTTTTTTTTTTTTTTTTTTTTTTTTTTTTTTTTTTTTTTTTTTTTTAAACATGTTCTCAGTGATCAGTGTTTGTTTCTAAACATGTTCTCAGTGATCAGTGTTTGTTTCTAAACATGTTCTCAGTGATCAGTGTTTGTTTCTAAACATGTTCTCAGTGATCAGTGTTTGTTTCTAAACATGTTCTCAGTGATCAGTGTTTGTTTCTAAACATGTTCTCAGTGATCAGTGTTTGTTTCTAAACATGTTCTCAGTGATCAGTGTTTGTTTCTAAACATGTTCTCAGTGATCAGTGTTTGTTTCTAAACATGTTCTCAGTGATCAGTGTTTCTAAACATGTTCTCCGCAGACGTCCTGTGCAGCAGCTGGACTCGAGATCGTCTTCACACTAAAAATACTTTGGTTTCTCGTTTCATCCTCAGAAAAGTTCAAACATACAGTTGAGTCTAAAACGCTGAGTCGACGAAACGCGAGCTCGTGTCAGCGAAACTACATTTAGAGTCGTCGGAAAAAACTTGAAAAATACTTTCATTGTAATGTACACGTTAGTACTTTCTCATAAGAGTTCTGTTTTTTTGTGTTAGTTTGCGTTTAATACCATAAATTGTATTTTTCAAAGTGAAATATTTGAAGAACTTTTCAAAAAATGATAAAATACAAAAGAAAAGTTTGTTGTTTGATTGGCAGCTCAGCAGGACCGGTGATGTGCAGTCCGAGGGCCCCATGGGGCCCCCGAGCCGCTCCACCTCTGGGTACGTTGTGAAGGTGACCTTGAGGTCAAAAGTTTTATCGTTGTTGAAGGTTAAAGGTCGAACTCGTCTTATCTTCGGCGAACTCTCTTATCAGGGCAGCGCAGGCGGGCGGGACCGAACCGGAGCTCGCGGACCTGCTCGGGTTTAACCAAAGACACAACGTTTCCTTCATCGATGAGTTGGTTTTGTTTTTAATCACTTTTTAAACTAGTCAAGAAGTAGAAGTTTCTCCTGGTGTTTGCCTGGGTTTACTCCGGGAACTCCGGTTTCCTCCCACGAGTGGATGTACAAATAAAACGATAAATAAATGAATCTTCAATCACTCGAGAACAAGATCCACGACAGGTCCATGACTCCGAAGGTTCTGGACTAGATCTACCAACCCGACCACGACTGGCTCAGAGGCCGAGTCCACCTCCAGGAGCGCGGGCTTGACCTTGAAAGGTCACGACTCCGTTAGTGTTTGAAAAACTTCTGATAAAATACGTTGAATAAAGACGTGTCGACGCTCGCTGTCGTCTGCGAAGCCCTCTGGTCCGGTGGATGCAAAGCATTCTGGGAGCGAGCAGTGACGCAAGCAGATTCCCAGCTTCCATCCGAGCGAGAGGACGAGCATCCAACGTCAACTGCCACCAACGATTAACCCCCGAATTCCCGGCCCCGGGCGGGACTGGAGCCTGTGACCCCGATTAGCGACTTCGTCCAGTTAAACTCGTTTTGGGATTGAGGTCGTCTCGGTGGGTGGCGTTCAATCGCATCAGCCTCCATCTTTAACCAGGACAGAAAAACACCGGCCCGGACCCGGGTGCCGGGCACCGACCCGGACCCGGCTGTCACTCAAACATTCCGTTGATGCATCACCTACCATTTGTCCAGTTGAGCCTTGATGTCGGCGCAGGCGGCGGGGACGGGGGTCTCGGCGGGGGCGGCGGTCTCGGAGTCTGACATGTCTGCGAGAGGATGTGAGTCCTGGTCCTGGTCCTGGTCCTGGTCCTGGTCCTTAGATCCCACGACAGAGGCAGAGACACAGGCAGACGGCGAGGGTGAGTGGGTGAAAGTGGGAGGAGACAAGTGGGAGGAGAGGGTGGGCGGAGTCAGAACATGTGAGTGGGCCGAACATGTGTGGAGGGGGGGTGGGGGGCGCCCCAGCAGAGGTCAAAGTTCAAACATGTCTGCAGCCTGCCAAACTTATCCTGGTCAATTGAATCGTGACAGTGATTCGCCAGCAGGTGGCAGCACGTGACACGGAGCCCGCTCGGCTCCTGTTACGTCATCGTGTCAGCGATGACAGTGACGTCATCAGAAGCGTCTCAAGGTCGTTCGTGACTCGCTGACTTTGTACTTTGAGTCACAGAGACTTTTGACTGTTTGTGAAGATGTTTTTCACGTAGAAATTTATTTATAATCAGTTCATACATTTAGTTTATGTTTCTATATTTTACGATTAAAAAAAGGAATTTTTAAACACATTCTTATAGAAACGGTTTGATTATTAAATGACATCAAACAAAAACTTTATCTTATTCGTTTTAGTTATAAAATGTCAGTGTAAATAATTTAATCATTTTTATTTTCTCTGCTGAGCAACAGCGGCCTCTGGTGGATGAAATCGTAACAGTTTTTCATTCGATCGATGAAGACGAACTGATCGACATGAATGAGTTTTTAAAATATGTAAAATATTGTTCGATACAAAGATAAGAACAAATAACAATCAAATTAATCATAAAAACACAGGTGTGTGTGTTTGGAACATTGTGTCCCGATGTTTGAACGAAACGAGAATCGAAGGTTTTAAGTTAACGCAGGTTTTCTTCATGATTGACGTGAAAATAATTTTATATTCGTTTGCTTTTCTTCGATTAAAACAAACATCGTTTTTTATCTTCTTATTTTTACCAAAGCCACTTTTTTGCGATTGAAAATGTATTTTTTTAAAATAAACTCGTAGTAATGAAGACACCGACCTTCACTGTTCATGTATTTACGATCAATAAAGATCTATATTGATCTATATTGTTGGAGAAGAAACTTGACAGAAGTTATTAACGTTCGACAAACATTAAGCTCATTCGTCTCCAAACACTCACAGGGCCTCGAACTCAACACGTCCTGATTTAGCAGCAGCTCATTCAAACCCATGAGCTGCTGCTGAAGTTCAATTACATTTGCATCTCAATGTCGACAAGTAAATAAAGAAGAGTTTTTACCGTCAGTGCAGCAGAAGTCGAGGCAAAGAGTGGAACCTGCATGTGTGTGAGTGTGTGTGTGTGTGTGTGTATGTGTGTGTTTTACAAGACTACATGTATGTGCACGTGTGTCGAGCTCTGCTGAGTGTGTGAGTGTGTGTGTGCGTGTGTATGTGTGTGTGTTACAGGACAACATGTACGTACTCGTCTCAGAGGTCAGAGCTTCAGGGAGAGAAGGTTAAAAATGTAGAGAAGACGTTGATCTGTGAACTTTAGCATTTCTTAGACGAAGAACCAGACGTCATTGAATTCATGATTTCTTTGTTTCTTACAAAGAGTTCAAGATGTTATTTTTATATAAAATTATATTTTTATTCATGATTGTATTTGTGTTTGAATAGTATTTTTGTGTTAAAGGTGTATCCGGTTGAAGATATTGTTCAGGACGTCGTGTTCTCTCCACGTGAGTGACTTTAAAAAACTTTTACAAGTTTCTACAAAACACGACTTCAGCTGCTGCGACGACATCTTCTCTTTGTTGTTAGGAAAACAGTCGTCAATGTCGTCACGGAAACACAAGTGAAGGGTCACAGAAACACAAGTGAAGGGTCACGGAAACACAAGTGAAGGGTCACAGAAACACAAGTGAAGGGTCACGGAAACACAAGTGAAGGGTCACGGAAACACAAGTGAAGGGTCACGGAAACACAAGTGAAGGGTCACGGAAACACAAGTGAAGGGTCACAGAAACACAAGTGAAGGGTCACAGAAACACAAGTGAAGGGTCACAGAAACACAAGTGAAGGGTCACAGAAACACAAGTGAAGGGTCACGGAAACACAAGTGAAGGGTCACGGAAACACAATTCAAGGGTCACAGAAACACAAGTCAAGGGTCACAGAAACACAAGTGAAGGGTCACGGAAACACAATTCAAGGGTCACAGAAACACAAGTCAAGGGTCACGGAAACACAAGTGAAGGGTCACGGAAACACAAGTGAAGGGTCACGGAAACACAAGTGAAGGGTCACGGAAACACAAGTCAAGGGTCACGGAAACACAAGTGAAGGGTCACGAACACAAGTGAAGGGTCACGGAAACACAGTGAAGGGTCACAAAAAAGTGAAGGGTCACGGAAACACAAGTGAAGGGTCACGGAAACACAAGTGAAGGGTCCGGAAACACAAGGAAGGGACACAAGTGAAGGGTCACGGAAACACAAGTGAAGGGTCACGGAAACACAAGTGAAGGGTCACGGAAACACAAGTGAAGGGTCACGGAAACACAAGTGAAGGGTCACGGAAACACAAGTGAAGGGTCACGGAAACACAAGTCAAGGGTCACAGAAACACAATGAAGGGCACGGAAACACAAGTGAAGGGTCACGGAAACACAAGTGAAGGGTCACGGAAACACAAGTGAAGGGTCACAGAAACACAACTGAAGGGCCACAGAAACACAAGTAAGGTCAGGAAAACAAGTGAAGGGTCACAGAAACACAGAAACACAAGTGAAGGGTCACAGAAACACAAGTGAAGGGTCACAGAAACACAAGTGAAGGGTCACAGAAACACAAGTGAAGGGTCACAGAAACACAAGTGAAGGGTCACGGAAACACAAGTGAAGGGTCACGGAAACACAAGTGAAGGGTCACGGAAACACAAGTGAAGAGTCACGAAACACAAGTGAAGGGTCACAGAAACACAAGTGAAGGGTCCACAGAAAACACAGAAACAGGGTCAGGGTCACAGAAACACAAGTCAAGGGTCACAGAAACACAAGTGAAGGGTCACAGAAACACAAGTGAAGGGTCACGGAAACACAAGTGAAGGGTCACGGAAACACAAGTGAAGGGTCACGGAAACACAAGTGAAGGGTCACGGAAACACAAGTGAAGGGTCACGGAAACACAGTGAAGCCCGCCACGAAACACAAGTGAAGGGTCACGGAAACACAAGTGAAGGGTCACGGAAACACAAGTGAAGGGTCACAGAAACACAAGTGAAGGGTCACGGAAACACAAGTGAAGGGTCACGGAAACACAAGTGAAGGGTCACGGAAACACAAGTGAAGGGTCACGGAAACACAAGTGAAGGGTCACGGAAACACAAGTGAAGGGTCACAGAAACACAAGTGAAGGGTCACGGAAACACAAGTGAAGGGTCACGGAAACACAAGTGAAGGGTCACAGAAACACAAGTGAAGGGTCACAGAAACACAAGTCAAGGGTCACAGAAACACAAGTGAAGGGTCACAGAAACACAAGTCAAGGGTCACAGAAACACAAGTCAAGGGTCACAGAAACACAAGTGAAGGGTCACAGAAACACAAGTCAAGGGTCACAGAAACACAAGTGAAGGGTCACAGAAACACAAGTGAAGGGTCACAGAAACACAAGTGAAGGGTCACGGAAACACAAGTGAAGGGTCACGGAAACACAAGTGAAGGGTCACGGAAACACAAGTGAAGGGTCACTGAAGAAACACAAGTGAAGGGTCACGGAAACACAAGAAGGTCACGGAAACACAAGTGAAGGGTCACGGAAACACAAGTGAAGGGTCACGGAAACACAAGTGAAGGGTCACGGAAACACAAGTGAAGGGTCACGGAAACACAAGTGAAGGGTCACAGAAACACAAGTGAAGGGTCACAGAAACACAAGTGAAGGGTCAGAAGGGCCACAGAAACACAAGTGAAGTCACAGAAACACAAGTGAAGGGTCACAGAAACACAAGTCAAGGGTCACGGAAACACAAGTGAAGGGTCACAGAAACACAAGTGAAGGGTCACAGAAACACAAGTCAAGGGTCACAGAAACACAAGTGAAGGGTCACAGAAACACAAGTCAAGGGTCACAGAAACACAAGTCAAGGGTCACAGAAACACACAAAGGGTCACAGAAACACAATTGAAGGGTCACAGAAACACAAGTGAAGTAGGGTCACAGAAACACAAGTGAAGGGTCACGGAAACACAAGTGAAGGGTCACGGAAACACAAGTGAAGGGTCACGGAAACACAAGTGAAGGGTCACGGAAACACAAGTGAAGGGTCACAGAAACACAAGTGAAGGGTCACGGAAACACAAGTGAAGGGTCACGGAAACACAAGTGAAGGAACCACAAGAAACACAAGTGAAGGGCGAAACACAAGTGAAGGGTCACGGAAACACAAGTGCAAGGGTCACGGAAACACAAGTGAAGGGTCACAGAAACACAAGTCAAGGGTCACAGAAACACAAGTGAAGGGTCACAGAAACACAAGTGAAGGGTCACGGAAACACAAGTGAAGGGTCACAGAAACACAAGTGAAGGGTCACAGAAACACAAGTGAAGGGTCACAGAAACACAAGTCAAGGGTCACGGAAACACAAGTCAAGGGTCACGGAAACACAAGTCAAGGGTCACAGAAACACAAGTGAAGGGTCACAGAAACACAACTGAAGGGCCACAGAAACACAAGTCAAGGGTCACAGAAACACAAGTGAAGGGTCACAGAAACACAAGTGAAGGGTCACGGAAACACAAGTGAAGGGTCACGGAACACGGCCCGGGAAACACAAGTGAAGGGTCACAGAAACACAAGTGAAGGGTCACAGAAACACAAGTCAAGGGTCACGGAAACACAAGTCAAGGGTCACGGAAACACAAGTGAAGGGTCACGGAAACACAAGTGAAAGGTCACGGAAACACAAGTGAAGGGTCATGGAAACACAAGTGAAGGGCCACAGAAACACAAGTGAAGGGTCACAGAAACACAAGTGAAGGGTCACAGAAACACAAGTGAAGGGTCACGGAAACACAAGTGAAGGGTCACAGAAACACAAGTGAAGGGTCACAGAAACACAAGAAGGGTCACAGAAACACAAGTCAAGGGCCACAGAAACACAAGTGAAGGGTCACGGAAACACAAGTGAAGGGTCACGGAAACACAAGTGAAGGGTCACGGAAACACAAGTGAAGGGTCACAGAAACACAAGTGAAGGGTCACAGAAACACAAGTGAAGGGTCACCAGAAACACAAGTGAAGGGTCACAGAAACACAAGTGAAGGGTCACAGAAAACACACAAGGGTCACAGAAACACAAGTGTCAAGGGTCACAGAAACACAAGTCAAGGGTCACAGAAACACAAGTGAAGGGTCACAGAAACACAAGTGAAGGGTCACAGAAACACAAGTGAAGGGTCACAGAAACACAAGTGAAGGGTCACAGAAACACAAGTGAAGGGTCACAGAAACACAAGTGAAGGGTCACGGAAACACAAGTGAAGGGTCACAGAAACACAAGTGAAGGGTCACAGAAACACAAGTGAAGGGGTCACAGAAACACACAGTGAAGGGTCACAGAAACACAAGTGAAGGGTCACAGAAACACAAGTGAAGGGTCACAGAAACACAAGTGAAGGGTCACAGAAACACAAGTGAAGGGTCACAGAAACACAAGTGAAGGGTCACGGAAACACAAGTGAAGGGTCACAGAAACACAAGTGAAGGGTCACAGAAACACAAGTGAAGGGTCACAGAAACACAAGTGAAGGGTCACAGAAACACAAGTGAAGGGTCACAGAAACACAAGTGAAGGGTCACAGAAACACAAGTGAAGGGTCACAGAAACACAAGTGAAGGGTCACAGAAACACAAGTGAAGGGTCACAGAAACACAAGTGAAGGGTCACAGAAACACAAGTGAAGGGTCACAGAAACACAAGTGAAGGGTCACAGAAACACAAGTGAAGGGTCACAGAAACACAAGTGAAGGGTCACAGAAACACAAGTGAAGGGTCACAGAAACACAAGGGTGACGAGGGTCACAGAAACACAAGTGAAGGGTCACGAAACAAGTGAAGGGTCACAGAAACACAAGTGAAGGGTCACAGAAACACAAGTGAAGGGTCACAGAAACACAAGTGAAGGGTCACGGAAACACAAGTGAAGGGTCACGGAAACACAAGTGAAGGGTCACAGAAACACAAGTGAAGGGTCACAGAAACACAAGTGAAGGGTCACAGAAACACAAGTGAAGGGTCACAGAAACACAAGTGAAGGGTCACAGAAACACAAGTGAAGGGTCACAGAAACACAAGTGAAGGGTCACAGAAACACAAGTGAAGGGTCACAGAAACACAAGTGAAGGGTCACAGAAACACAAGTGAAGGGTCACGGAAACACAAGTGAAGGGTCACAGAAACACAAGTGAAGGGTCACAGAAACACAAGTCAAGGGTCACAGAAACACAAGTGAAGGGTCACAGAAACACAAGTGAAGGGTCACAGAAACACAAGTGAAGGGTCACAGAAACACAAGTGAAGGGTCACAGAAACACAAGTGAAGGGTCACAGAAACACAAGTCAAGGGTCACAGAAACACAAGTGAAGGGTCACAGAAACACAAGTGAAGGGTCACAGAAACACAAGTGAAGGGTCACAGAAACACAAGTGAAGGGTCACAGAAACACAAGTGAAGGGTCACAGAAACACAGTGAAGGGTCAGAAACACAAGTGAAGGGTCACAGAAACACAAGTGAAGGGTCACAGAAACACAAGTGAAGGGTCACAGAAACACAAGTGAAGGGGCTCACAGAAACACAAGTGAAGGGTCACAGAAACACAAGTGAAGGGTCACAGAAACACAAGTGAAGGGTCACAGAAACACAAGTGAAGGGTCACAGAAACACAAGTGAAGGGTCACGGAAACACAAGTGAAGGGTCACAGAAACACAAGTGAAGGGTCACAGAAACACAAGTGAAGGGTCACAGAAACACAAGTGAAGGGTCACAGAAACACAAGTGAAGGGTCACAGAAACACAAGTGAAGGGTCACAGAAACACAAGTGAAGGGTCACAGAAACACAAGTGAAGGGTCACGGAAACACAAGTGAAGGGTCACAGAAACACAAGTGAAGGGTCACGGAAACACAAGTGAAGGGTCACGGAAACACAAGTGACACAAAGGGTCATGGAAACACAAGTGAAGGTTCACGGAAACACAAGTGAAGGGTCACGGAAACACAAGTGAAGGTTCACCGAAACACAAGTGAAGGTTCACGGAAACACAAGTGAAGGGTCACGGAAACACAAGTGAAGGGTCACGGAAACACAAGTGAAGGGTCACGGAAACACAAGTGAAGGGTCACGGAAACACAAGTGAAGGGTCACAGAAACACAAGTGAAGGGTCACGGAAACACAAGTGAAGGGTCACAGAAACACAATTGAAGGGTCACAGAAACACAAGTGAAGGGTCACAGAAACACAAGTGAAGGGTCACGGAAACACAAGTGAAGGGTCACAGAAACACAAGTGAAGGGTCACAGAAACACAAGTGAAGGGTCACAGAAACACAAGTGAAGGGTCACGGAAACACAAGTGAAGGGTCACAGAAACACAAGTGAAGGGTCACAGAAACACAAGTGAAGGGTCACAGAAACACGAGTGAAGGGTCACGGAAACACAAGTGAAGGGTCACAGAAACACAAGTGAAGGGTCACAGAAACACAAGTGAAGGGTCACAGAAACACGAGTGAAGGGTCACGGAAACACAAGTGAAGGGTCACAGAAACACACCTGCCTGGATTCGTGCACCTGGACGTCTCTTCACTGTTGACTTCATTCAAGTCATGTTTCTCATCAAGAACCGGAACAAACAACTCGTACGACTCAGACTGTTGAATAAAGCAAACGTCCACAGATATAAGATGGCGGCGGCGAGCGAGAGCACGAGTCATGGAGACGAAGAGGATGTGTCGGAGAAGAGTCGTCTTCATCTGCGCTGGTGAGTCCAGAGCCTCTGTCTCTGTTCGTGGAGCGTGAGGTTCCACAGGGAACAGGTTCGGGTTCTTTCGTGTTTATCTTCGGAACCACTTGAATGAAGACGTTAAAGAGAACTCTGTGATGTCATCACAACTCATGGTCTCATGTCGGTTCATCCCGATCTTCTCCTGGTCCAGTGTTTCAGCTGCTGTCCAGGGTCACCTGTGTTCCCCTCGCAGACCTGCTGGACCGAGCCTCTCAGCACTCAGACCAGCTGCACTCGCTCAGTACTGCCGTGACCCAAGACCTGGTGAGTGAACCTGTTGATAGTATCACAATACTATATATAGATATATAGTGATAGTGTAGTAACAAGTATATATGTGTAGTATTGTCCAGTACTTGACTCTGGTGTTGTGATAGTGTAGTAACAAGTATATATGTGTAGTATTGTCATGTACTTGACTCTGGTGTTGTGATAGTGTAGTAACAAGTATATATGTGTAGTATTGTCCAGTACTTGACTCTGGTGTTGTGATAGTGTAGTAACAAGTATATATGTGTAGTATTGTCATGTACTTGACTCTGGTGTTGTGATAGTGTAGTAAGAAGTATATATGTGTAGTATTGTCCAGTACTTGACTCTGGTGTTGTGATAGTGTAGTAACAAGTATATATATGTAGTATTGTCATGTACTTGACTCTGGTGTTGTGATAGTGTAGTGACAAGTATATATATGTAGTATTGTCCAGTACTTGACTCTAGTGTTGTGATAGTGTAGTAACAAGTATATATGTGTAGTATTGTCATGTACTT
>JACEEU010000782.1:0-20000 GCA_016630915.1 Callionymus lyra
TGTTTGGTGATCTACGTGGGACTCCTTCAAGAAACATCTGTGTTTGATGATCTACTGACTCCTTCAAGAAACATCTGTGTTTGATGATCTACTGACTCCTTCAAGAAACATCTGTGTTTGATGATCTACTGACTCCTTCAAGAAACATCTGTGTTTGATGATCTACTGACTCCTTCAAGAAACATCTGTGTTTGATGATCTACTGACTCCTTCAAGAAACATCTGTGTTTGATGATCTACTGACTCCTTCAAGAGGCATCTGTGTTTGATGATCTACGATCCAAACGACTCCTCAAGAAACATCTGTGTTTGATGATCTACTGACTCCTTCAAGAAACATCTGTGTTTGATGATCTACTGACTCCTTCAAGAAACATCTGTGTTTGATGATCTACTGACTCCTTCAAGAAACATCTGTGTTTGATGATCTACTGACTCCTTCAAGAAACATCTGTGTTTGATGATCTACTGACTCCTTCAAGAAACATCTGTGTTTGATGATCTACTGACTCCTTCAAGAAACATCTGTGTTTGATGATCTACTGACTCCTTCAAGAAACATCTGTGTTTGATGATCTACTGACTCCTTCAAGAAACATCTGTGTTTGATGATCTACTGACTCCTTCAAGAAACATCTGTGTTTGATGATCTACTGACTCCTTCAAGAAACATCTGTGTTTGATGATCTACTGACTCCTTCAAGAAACATCTGTGTTTGATGATCTACTGACTCCTTCAAGAAACATCTGTGTTTGATGATCTACTGACTCCTTCAAGAAACATCTGTGTTTGATGATCTACTGACTCCTTCAAGAAACATCTGTGTTTGATGATCTACTGACTCCTTCAAGAAACATCTGTGTTTGATGATCTACTGACTCCTTCAAGAAACATCTGTGTTTGATGATCTACTGACTCCTTCAAGAAACATCTGTGTTTGATGATCTACTGACTCCTTCAAGAAACATCTGTGTTTGATGATCTACTGACTCCTTCAAGAAACATCTGTGTTTGATGATCTACTGACTCCTTCAAGAAACATCTGTGTTTGATGATCTACTGACTCCTTCAAGAAACATCTGTGTTTGATGATCTACTGACTCCTTCAAGAAACATCTGTGTTTGATGATCTACTGACTCCTTCAAGAAACATCTGTGTTTGATGATCTACTGACTCCTTCAAGAAACATCTGTGTTTGATGATCTACTGACTCCTTTAAGAAACATCTTGTGTTTGATGATCTACTGACTCCTTCAATTTGAAACATCTGTGTTTGATGATCTACTGACTCCTTTTAAATTTTTTTTTTTTTTTTCTTTTTTTTTTTTTTTTTTTTTCTTTTTTTTTTTTTTTTTTTTTTTTTTTTTTTTTTTTTTTTTTTTTTTTTTTTTTTTTTTTTTTTTTTTTTTTTTTTTTTTTTTTTTATGTATATGTGTGTATATGTATATGTGTGTATATGTATGTGTGTATATGTGTGTATATGTGTGTACATGTATGTGTGTATATGTGTGTATATGTATGTGTGTATATGTGTGTATATGTGTGTATATGTGTGTATATGTATGTGTGTATGTGGCGTGTCAAGTGCTGCTGCCAACAAGGAAAGAGAGTATAATATATAAAATATTTTTATAAACTATTAAAATGAAGTATTTCTAATGAATCTAAATTACTTTCGAACTTAATTAAGTTCAAAGTGGCTCCAGTTTGATGAGGATCTGGATCGAGTTCTTGAAGCCACTGCAGAACATCTAGACCAGAAGCTGTGGACGATGATCCTCAGCATCACTGATGAAAGTTTGTCATGAAGGACCAGAGGTCGAGGTCGAGCTCATCATTCTCTCATCATTCTCTCCATCATTCTCTCATCATTCTCTCCATCATTCTCTCATCATTCTCTCCATCATTCTCTCATCATTCTCTCCATTATTCTCTCATCATTCTCTCATCATTCTCTCCATCATTCTCTCATCATTCTCTCCATCATTCTCTCATCTTAGATTCGTTTGTCTTTCATTCATAAACTGCTAAAGGTAGTTCATCCGTATTTTTGTGTGTCGTACACGACAACAAGTTACAGACACACAACTGTGTGTTTGAAAGAATATTTACTGAACACAAGAGTTGATCAACATCTCACTCATGGAGCTGAACCATGCATATGTGTGTGTATTTGTTTTTGTGTGTTCATGTGTGTGTTACACACAAAGACATCAACAATATTTACAGTATTATTGTATACTTATATACAAGTATAAAAAGACACATCAGTGCAGAACATTCATCGACAGGCGAGAGTCGTGTGTTGTGTGTTGTGTGTCCACCACACTAACACAAAGTGTGCAACACAACTGAAGTGTGGTCCAGAGCAGCTGAGCGAGGCACAGTCAGATGTGTTTCCCCGTCAGGAAGAAGAGCGGTCGGTCTTCTTTGGCGTTGGCCGTTTGAAACTCGTCGCTGAGCCTGAACCTCCATTTGTCCTCGAGCTCCAGCCGGACCAGAGTCTGCCTCAGAGAACTTCGGTCTGAGCTGATCACACACAGGGTCGCTCCTGCGGGTCAGAGGTGAGGGTCAGAGTTGCAGGTGACAGTTGAGGGTCACAGTTGAGGGTCACTGTTGAAGGTCACAGTTGAGGGTCACAGTTGAGGGTCACAGTTGAGGGTCACAGTTGAGGGTCACAGTTGAAGGTCACAGTTGAGGGTCACAGTTGAGGGTCACTGTTGAAGGTCAAGTTGAGGGTCACAGTGAGGGTCACAGTTGAGGGTCACAGTTGAGGGTCACAGTTGAAGGTCACAGTTGAGGGTCACAGTTGAGGGTCACTGTTGAAGGTCACAGTTGAGGGTCACAGTTGAGGGTCACAGTTGAGGGTCACAGTTGAGGGTCACAGTTGAAGGTCACAGTTGAGGGTCACAGTTGAGGGTCACAGTTGAGGGTGACAGTTGAGGATCACAGTTGAAGGTCACAGTTGAGGGTCACAGTTGCGGGTCACAGTTGAAGGTCACAGTTGAAGGTCACAGTTGCAGGTGACAGTTGAGGGTCACAGTTGAAGGTCACAGTTGCAGGTCACAGTTGAAGGTCACAGTTGAGGGTCACAGTTGCGGGTCACAGTTGAAGGTCACAGTTGAAGGTCACAGTTGCAGGTGACAGTTGAGGGTCACAGTTGAAGGTCACAGTTGAGGGTCACAGTTGCGGGTCACAGTTGAAGGTCACAGTTGAAGGTCACAGTTGCAGGTGACAGTTGAGGGTCACAGTTGAAGGTCACAGTTGCAGGTCACAGTTGAAGGTCACAGTTGAGGGTCACAGTTGCGGGTCACAGTTGAGGGTCACAGTTGCGGGTCACAGTTGAAGGTCACAGTTGAAGGTCACAGTTGCAGGTCACAGTTGAAGGTCACAGTTGAGGGTCACAGTTGCGGGTCACAGTTGAAGGTCACAGTTGAAGGTCACAGTTGAAGGTCACAGTTGAAGGTCACAGTTGAGTACCTTGCATGAAGGAGAAGCTCTTGAGGAAACAGGGCGTCACAAAGGAGTCTGGGAAACACAGCAGGAGTCCAGAGAAGGTCATGTGACATGTATTGATGTTGACCGAGTGAGGCCTGGAGCTCACGAAACACAACGACACCTGCAGGAACACAATAACGCACACAAGTTTTTACGTGTCTATTGTGTGTGTATATGTTTGTATATGTATGTATTTGTATATTTGTGTATATGTGTGTTGTGTGTGTTTATACTGTATGTGTGTTTATATGTGAGTGTGTGTTTATACTGTATGTGTGTTTATATGTGAGTGTGTTTGTGTGTGTTTATACTGTATGTGTGTTTATATGTGAGTGTGTTTGTGTGTGTTTATACTGTATGTGTGTTTATATGTGAGTGTGTTTGTGTGTTGTGTGTGTTTATACTGTATGTGTGTTTATATGTGAGTGTGTTTGTGTGTGTTTATATGTGAGTGTGTTTGTGTGTGTTTATATGTGAGTGTGTTTGTGTGTTGGGTGTGTTTATATGTGAGTGTGTTGGGTGTGTTTATATGTGAGTTTGTTTGTGTGTTGGGTGTGTTTATATGTGTGTGTGTTTGTGTGTGTTTATATGTGAGTGTGTTTATATGTGAGTGTGTTTGTGTGTTGTGTTTGTTTACATGTGAATGTGTTTTTTTTTTTTGTTTTTTAGAATCCCTTATTAGTCCCGCGAGGGGAAATTCAACCATTCACACACTGATGGGAGTAGGCTGTAGGCTGTACACCTGTACACCTGCACACCTGCACACTTGCGCCAAGTTCACCATCAGGAGCAATCAGTGTCTTCAGGGACACAACGACACAAGCTTGTCTGGAGCTGGGATTGAACCTGCAACCTTTTGGACTGCAGGCAACCACTCTACCATCTGAGCTATGACGCCCCTTGTGTTTATATGTGAGTGTGTTTGTGTGTGTTTTTGTGTGTGTTTATATGTGAGTGTGTTTGTGTGTGTTTATATGTGAGTGTGTTTGTGTGTGTTTGTGTGTGTTTATATGTGAGTGTGTTTGTGTGTGTTTATACTGTATGTGTGTTTATATGTGAGTGTGTTTGTGTGTGTTTATATGTGAGTGTGTTTGTGTGTTGTGTGTGTTTATATGTGAGTGTGTTTGTGTGTGTTTATATGTGAGTGTGTTTGTGTGTGTTTATATGTGAGTGTGTTTGTCTGTGTTTATATGTGAGTGTGTTTGTGTGTTGTGTGTGTTTATATGTGAGTGTGTTTGTGTGTGTTTATATGTGAGTGTGTTTGTGTGTTGTGTGTGTTTATATGTGAGTGTGTTTGTGTGTGTTTATATGTGAGTGTGTTTGTGTGTGTTTATATGTGAGTGTGTTTGTGTGTTGTGTGTGTTTATATGTGAGTGTGTTTGTGTGTGTTTATATGTGAGTGTGTTTGTGTGTGTTTATATGTGAGTGTGTTTGTGTGTTGTGTGTGTTTATATGTGAGTGTGTTTGTGTGTGTTTATATGTGAGTGTGTTTGTGTGTGTTTATATGTGAGTGTGTTTGTCTGTGTTTATATGTGAGTGTGTTTGTGTGTTGTGTGTGTTTATATGTGAGTGTGTTTGTGTGTGTTTATATGTGAGTGTGTTTGTGTGTTGTGTGTGTTTATATGTGAGTGTGTTTGTGTGTTTTTATATGTGAGTGTGTTTGTGTGTGTTTATATGTGAGTGTGTTTGTGTGTTGTGTGTGTTTATATGTGAGTGTGTTTGTGTGTGTTTATATGTGAGTGTGTTTGTGTGTGTTTATATGTGAGTGTGTTTTGTGTGTTGTGTGTGTTTATATGTGAGTGTGTTTGTGTGTGTTTATATGTGAGTGTGTTTGTGTGTTGTGTGTGTTTATATGTGAGTGTGTTTGTGTGTTGTGTGTGTTTATATGTGAGTGTGTTTGTGTGTTGTGTGTGTTTATATGTGAGTGTGTTTGTGTGTTGTGTACCTCTGGGCCCAGGTTGAGGTAACAGTCCACAGACAGGACAGGTTGTGTGTAGTTGTTGGTACTGAGTGGGAACAGTTTGTAACTTGTGTGTTGCAGGTATTTCTCCAGGAGCAGTTGAGGGGGCGTGGCCAAGAACAGGTGTTTGCTGTCAGGGGCGCAGACATACTGTGGGGGTCCCACCGAGGTCGGCACGTCCGTCACCTGAAGGTCACATGAATGTCAACAAGAATGTTATCGATTAAAACAACAATTATTATTATTTAAAGTATGTTATTATTTTAATGTTTTTTTTGTTATGATCATCATTATTCTTAACATAATTATTCTTATCATTACTATCATCATGACTATCATCATGACTATATGACTGTCATCATTACTATCACCATCACTATCATCATTACTATTATCATGACTATCATCATTACTATCATCATTACTATCACCATCATTATAACCATAACTATCATCATTACTATTATCATGACTATCATCATGACTTTCATCATCACTATCATCATTATTCTTAACATAATTATTCTTATCATTACTATTATCATGACTATCATCATGACTGTCATCATTACTATCACCATCACTATCATCATTACTATTATCATTACTATCATCATTACTATCACCATCATTATAACCATAACTATCATCATTACTATTATCATGACTATCATCATGACTTTCATCATCACTATCATCATTATTCTTAACATAATTATTCTTATCATTACTATTATCATGACTATCATCATGACTGTCATCATTACTATCACCATCACTATCATCATTACTATTATCATGACTATCATCATGACTATCATCATTACTATCATCATTACTATCATCATTACTATCATCATTACTATCATCATTACTATTATCATGACTATCATCATGACTGTCATCATTACTATCATCATTACTATCATCATCACTATCATCATTACTATTATCATGACTATCATCATGACTGTCATCATCACTATCATCATTACTATCACCATCACTATCATCATTACTATTATCATGACTATCATCATGACTGTCATCATGACTATCACCATCACTATCATCATTACTATTATCATGACTATCATCATGACTGTCATCATTACTATCATCATCACTATCATCATCACTATCACCATCACTATCACCATCACTATCATCATCACTATCACCATCACTATCACCATCACTATCATCATCACTATCACCATCACTATCACCATCACTATTATCATCACTATTATCATTACTATCACCATCACTATCATCATCACTATCACCATCACTATCACCATCACTATTATCATTACTATTATCATTACTATCACCATTACTATCACCATTACTATCACCATCACTATCATCATCACTATCACCATCACTATCATCATCACTATCACCATCACTATCACCATCACTATTATCATCACTATTATCATTACTATCACCATTACTATCATCATTACTATCACCATCACTATCACCATCACTATCACCATCACTATCATCATCACTATCACCATCACTATCATCATCACTATCACCATCACTATCACCATCACTATTATCATCACTATCACCATTACTATCATCATCACTATCATCATTACTATCAACATTACTATCATCATCACTATCATCATTACTATCATCATCACTATCATCATTACTATCACCATTAATATCATCATCACTATCATCATTACTATCATCATTGCTATCACCATCACTATCACCATCACTATCACCATCACTATTATCATCACTATTATCATTACTATCACCATCACTATCATCATTACTATTATCATGACTATCATCATGACTGTCATCATGACTATCACCATCACTATCATCATTACTATTATCATGACTATCATCATGACTGTCATCATTACTATCATCATTACTTTCATCATCACTATCATCATCACTATCACCATCACTATCATCATTACTATCATCATTACTATCACCATCATTATAACCATAACTATCATCATTACTATTATCATCACTATCATCATTACTATCACCATCACTATCATCATTACTATCATCATTGCTATCATCATCACTATCACCATCACTATCACCATCACTATCACATCACTATTATCATCACTATTATCATTACTATCACCATTACTATCATCATCACTATCATCATTACTATCAACATTACTATCATCATCACTATTATCATTACTATCATCATCACTATCATCATTACTATCAACATTACTATCATCATCACTATCATCATTACTATCACCATTAATATCATCATCACTATCATCATTACTATCATCATTGTTATCACCATCACTATCACCATCACTATCACCATCACTATTATCATCACTATTATCATTACTATCACCATCACTATCATCATTACTATTATCATGACTATCATCATGACTGTCATCATGACTATCACCATCACTATCATCATTACTATTATCATGACTATCATCATGACTGTCATCATTACTATCATCATTACTATCATCATCACTATCATCATCACTATTTCCATCACTATCACCATCACTATCATCATTACTATCATCATTACTATCATCATTACTATCACCATCATTATAACCATAACTATCATCATTACTATTATCATCACTATCATCATCACTATCATCATTACTATCAACATTACTATCATCATCACTATTATCATTACTATCACCATTACTATCATCATCACTATCATCATTACTAACACCATTAATATCATCATCACTATCATCATTACTATCATCATCACTATCATCATTACTATCACCATCACTATCATCATCACTATCATCATCACTATCATCATCACTATCATCATTACTATCACCATTAATATCATCATCACTATCATCATTACTATCATCATTACTATCACCATCACTATCACCATCACTATTATCATCACTATTATCATTACTATCACCATTACTATCATCATTACTATCAACATTACTATCATCATCACTATCATCATTACTATCATCATCACTATCATCATTAATATCACCATTACTATCATCATCACTATCATCATTACTATCATCATCACTATCATCATTACTATCACCATTAATATCATCATCACTATCATCATTACTATCATCATTACTATCATCATCACTATCATCATTACTATCACCATCACTATCATCATTACTATCATCATCACTATCATCATTACTATCAACATTACTATCATCATCACTATTATCATTACTATCACCATTACTATCATCATCACTATCATCATTACTATCATCATCACTATCATCATTACTATCATCATCACTATCATCATTACTATCACCATTAATATCATCATCACTATCATCATTACTATCATCATCACTATCATTACTATCACCATTAATATCATCATCACTATCATCATTACTATCATCATCACTATCATCATTACTATCACCATCACTATCATCATCACTATCATCATTACTATCATCATCACTATCATCATTACTATCATCATCACTATCATCATTACTATCACCATTAATATCATCATCACTATCATCATAACTATCACCATCACTATCACCATCACTATTATCATCACTATTATCATTACTATCACCATTACTATCATCATCACTATCATCATGTACTATCATCATCACTATCACTATCATCATTACTATCACCATTAATATCATCATCACTATCATCATTACTATCATCATCACTATCATCATTACTATCACCATCACTATCATCATCACTATCATCATTACTATCATCATCACTATCATCATTACTATCACCATCACTATCACCATGACTATCATCATTACTATCATCACTACTATCATCATCACTATCATCATTACTATCAACATTACTATCATCATCACTATCATCATTACTATCATCATTACTATCATCATTACTATCACCATTAATATCATCATCACTATCATCATTACTATCATCATTGCTATCACCATCACTATCACCATCACTATTATCATCACTATTATCATTACTATCACCATTACTATCATCATCACTATCATCATTACTATCAACATTACTATCATCATCACTATCATCATTACTATCATCATTACTATCACCATCACTATCATCATCACTATCATCATTACTATCATCATTACTATCATCATCACTATCATCATCACTATCATCATTACTATCATCATCACTATCATCATTACTATCATCATCACTATCATCATTACTATCACCATCACTATCATCAATACTATCATCATCACTATCATCATTACTATCACCATCACTATCATCATCACTATCATCATCACTATCATCATTACTATCACCATCACTATCACCATCACTGTGTTCATGTCCCTGACCTTGGTCTTGATGATGAAGGTCGTGAACCCTCCAATAGGAATCTGCTTCTTCATGAGGCTGAAGCGGTTGAAGCGACACACCAACAGTCCGGCGCTGTGCAGCCGCAGAGTGAAGTCCACGTCGTGACAGGTGAAGCGGTTCTGGTCGTACTGGACGTTCTGACTGCGGTCCACGTTGAGGAGGAGGAAGTCGTGGAGGTGACCTCTGGAGAAGGAGTCGGCCTGTTTGACTCCTGTGGATCATTCTTAGTGAAGTCAAGTTCGTGCATCCGTGGGTCGATCTGGACTTTACCTGCCAGTCCACGACTGCTCCACTTCCTGAGCCCACACAGTCCATAGCGTGTCAAGTCCGGGTAGGTTTCCATGTGCTGCAGGATCTGCTTCAGAGACACGGCTCGCTCCGACACCCCGCTGAGCCACAGAGAGAACCGGGTCAACAGGGTCATTGAACACATCAGAACTACCAGACCCCACCAGACCCACAAGACCCACCGGACCCAGCAGACCCAACCAGACCCCACCATAATCCACCAGACCCCAACAGACTCCATCAGACCCACCATACCCCACCAGACCCAGCAGACCTACAAAACCCCACCAGACTAACCAGACCACACCAGACCCAGCAGACCCCACCAGACTCCACCATACCCCACCAGACTCCACCAGACCCACCAGAACCACAAGACCTACCAGAACCCAGCAGACCCAGCAGACCCCACCATACCCCAACAGACTCCACCAGACCCACCAGACCCCACCAGACCCCACCAGACCCAGCAGACCTACAAAACCCCACCAGACCAACCAGACCACACCATACCTAGCAGACCCCACCAGACTCCACAAGACCCCGCCAGACCCAGCATACCCCACCAGACCCCACCATATGCCACCATACCCCACAATACCCCACCAGACTCCACCAGACCCACCAGACCTCACCATACCCCACCAGACCCCGCCAGACCCACCATACCCCACCAGACCCAGCAGACCTACAAAGGCCCACCAGACCAACCAGACCACACCAGACCCCAGAAAACCCAGAAAACCTACCAGACCCAACAGACCCAGGAAGCCTCAGTACCTTGCCGACTCCTCGTCCGCAGCGTTCCACATGACGCATGAGTCGTCGGCGATGATGACGAAGGGCCAGACGTCGGCGGTGGCTCCGCCCCCCTCGGCCCGCCGTCCTCGCTCCAGCTCCAGGTTGTTATAGGACAGTTCTTTAATGAGGAAGTGTGCGGCTCCGATGCCGGCGCCGTTGAAACCGGTGGGCAGAACCAGCAGGATGTGGTTGGGCCAGTACTTCTTGTAGACCGCCACCTCATACTCCTTGACCACCAAGATGTGCAGGTGCGACGCTCCGTCCATGGCGTGGAAGAGGTTGAAGAGGCCGTGCTCGTGACGACCGGTGGTCGGAGTGAAGATCGGAGTCTTGATGGTGTCTGAGTTCTATGAGGAGAAAAGTTACAAGATTTTCTACTGACTCCATCATCGCCCATGATACGTCCGAGGTCAGAGGTCAGAGGGACTCACCTGGTCAGAGGTCAGAGGGAGTCTCAGGCTCTCCAGACGTCCTCCTGACTGGCTGAAGCTGAAATGATGCTTCTTTGACTCCGGGATGATGAAGTAGAGCTGGATCTCCTCTCCCAGCAGCAGGTGAGTGAAGGCGAAGGTGTGCAGCGAGGACTCGTACATCTGAGCAGCAGACCAGGGTGTGAGGTTTGCTCAGGACTGGCAGGTGTGACTCACCTGGTAGCCGGGGTTGAAGCCCAGGTAGGCGTGGCACTGCTCGCAGTGATGGTAGGTGTTGTACGCGGCGTACTTGGACAGCTTGATCCTCGTGGTGTGTCTGCGGAGGAACACGTCCTCGTGACGAGCAGAGGTCGCTGCAGAGGTCAGAAGGTCAGACACACGTGACATCTCAAGGTCAAACCTTGGATGTTTGTCAAGGTCAAAGTAGATCAATGTTCGACTTTAAATGAACCTGATGTGAGAAAAGTTTCTGCAGCTCCAAGTTGAAGACTTGAAACAATTGATCACGTAAATGTTGATCTGAACACAAACTACATGTTCGTCTGTAAATCTTTTCTTAAATAATAACAAAGATTTAAACATATATTCAGGACTGAAAAGATTGACTCACCGCGAGGACCGGGTCTGAACTCTGGGCAGAAGACGGCGCTGATGTCGTCGTACTTGGGGTCGTGGACGGTGTAGTCGAAGGTGGTGCTCCTCATCACGTCTGCGTCCGGCCAGGCCGGGTTGGCCGGGTCGAACCGGACCTGGGCTGTGACAGGACCTGAGCAGGGAACCATCAGAACTTCTGGACCCACAGCCATAGGTGACGACTTCTGCTCACGCTTCATCTCCTCCTCGTCGTAAATGTCCACTTCCATCAGTCTGATCAGCATTCGCGACAGAATCCCAAGGAAGTGCAGGTACGCCCCTGTCTTTCCCACCTTAACACCAACAACACAATGTCACCGAGGACTCACAATTCACACAAAAACATACACACTCAAACACTAACACTAGTTGTTGTAACCTCTGAGGTAACGGAAATGATTTGTGTGGTTTCATGTCAGTCTTGTGATGATCATTCATCTGAACAACTCATACACAACTCACTGTGACCAACAACACACATGTTACACACTCGCCTGAGGGGGTCCACTGAGCAACAGTCTGCGTGGATGGAAGTTGTCGCTCCGGCCTTCAGTGCGATTGTTGCTGTCCATGTGTTGTGGTCCTGGTACTGTCCACTGCCGGTAGTACAGAGACTGCTCCGTGCACGTCATCATGTTGCTCAGCAACGGCCTGAACACACACATGAGTATGTGTCAGACACACAACTGACACATACTCATGACAGATGCACAATACACACACCAAAACTGACCTGAGGCACACTCACAACACACTACTTGTGTCTCTATGTTGTGTCTGCATATGTGTGTGTATGTGATTGTACGAGTGTTGGTTTGTGGTCAGTTGATGGATAGTTAATAATTAAGTTATACTTCATTGGTGCTCTGCCCTCGACAGGCTGTTGCTATGGTAACCTGAGAGAGATCAATGCACCCTCCACCCAGCAGGGGGCATTCGCCCTGTATGAGGCCTGGCCTCCCTCAAGATGGTTCTATTCCCTGAGCTCAAAGGTTGCTGGTCAGGAAGGTCCTGGTCTTGGATGCGAGTGTGTCTGGTTGTATCTTCAGAGAAGGATCTTCCAGATGGTTGTTGCCGGACTAACCTGAGCCTCGGAGCAAACATGGATGTGGAGGCCGCGGGTTCGAGACCGGCCACGAGCTCCAGATGCTTGAGCATCAACTGTTGATCTGAGCACGACCTTCAGCCTCCGGAACATTGAGCAGTTCCGCTGCAGAGATTGAACACCAGGTCGTGACCCTGATCAGAAAGATCTGCAGATTCAGGAAAGAATCCGTCGACAAGAAAGATGTTCTCGACTCTCAAGTGCAGTCTGGTCGCCTCGAGCATCTGGGTCTGTGAGCTGGACCAAGACCTTCATTTCTAGGAATCATCAACACCTCCTAGATGATGCACGGACGTCACTCGACCAATGATCTTGTCAACAATTGTGACTAGAGAATCTGTGAGATCCTTCTCCTCAGCGAGAGCCTCTTCCACCATCACTGGACCGACTTCTGGTCCCTCATCGGTCCGATGGATCCGAGCTGGTTCAGCCCTGGTCGAGTCTCTACTGTCGCGTTGAAGGACCACACGTCAGTGAGCGACACCAGAGAGTGTCTTTGGTCTGATCTGTCGTCGTCACGTGTTTCACTCAAGATCAGAGTTTCTTCTTCACTTGAAGAAAGGAACAAGGTGTGGATCGTCCTCATAGGTTTCGTGGTCAGAGCCTGATGTTCCTGAATTCATCCTAATCTCTGTTTTTTAACGTTTGGTCAGCACCTGCTGCGATACCTGTGGTCGTGGAGCAGCGAAGCAGTCGTGTGAGACCATGTGCTCGCTGGAGTCTCTGTCCACCTGCTGGACCTGCTGGACCTGCTGGACGTCTACGCTACTTTAAGACCTTCTGCTCGACTGTCACATGTTCTGCTTTGTGCGTTCCATCAACGTGACGTCTACAAAGACGGCGTTGTCCTCCTCACAGTGTCACCTACAGTCACCACGACTGTTGTCTGACGGTGGGTTAGAGAAGTCCGACCTGTCTAGGACTTGTTTTTACACTGGTGTGAGACCTGGCAGGTCCACTTTGTGAGTCATGGTTCTCTTGATGGTCGCAGGGAATTCTTGTCGACTCTGCGGATGTCGCAGTTTTTTGCTACAAGTCTGATCGTAGCTTCTTGCTCAGCAGTTTTGTCTGGAGCATGGAAACCATGGCGGTCAGTGAGATCTTGTCCACTCTGGGACATCAGGCTGGTTTTGTGATGACTTGTCCTTGTAATCCTTGGAGCAGACGGACGGTCCTCCTGCTCTAGTTCAGCTGACGTGTAACGATCTGTTCCTGATCTCGTTGTTGTTGAATCTCTGCTCACGCTCAGGCTGGATCCCACTTCTGAAGGTTCTTCATCTTCTTGGGAGTCTGGTTCCAAAAGTGCCCCCAGACGTCATGACTGTGAGGCAGCAGGTCGTGAACCCTAACTCCACTGAGGATCGGCTGTAGGAGTAGAAGGTCCCTGTGTCTCCTCGTTGAGTGTCATTGTCATGTTTAACTTTTACGCTGATGGCCTGAGATGATTACACACACTAGGGTTGACAGAAGAACAAAAACACACAATAGTTGGTTTGCTACAGTAATAATTAAGGTGATATATTTATAGTTCTACTTCATTTTGTGCTCTGCCCTCCACAGGCTGTCGCTATGAGCTCCTCTTTGAACTTCTTGAGAAATGTTAATGCTCTCGCCACCCAGCAGGGGGCAGTTGGACGCCCCTATATAAGGCCTCAACTCCCACAAGATGGCAGTGTTTTCTCGCTCAGCATCGACGAAAGGTTACGTGCTCGTCAAGATTCTACTTGTAAATGGATTCCACACGTGTGTCTATGGCGTGACACGTCAAGACTGTGTTTGTCCTTCAGTGAATGATCTGCTGCT
This sequence comes from Callionymus lyra, assembly GCA_016630915.1. Taxonomy (NCBI): domain Eukaryota; kingdom Metazoa; phylum Chordata; class Actinopteri; order Syngnathiformes; family Callionymidae; genus Callionymus; species Callionymus lyra. Next base: position 14,944 of record JACEEU010000782.1, read on the forward strand.
GCCTGACGTGGTCATGTTCAGGTGTGTGGAGGACTGAGGCGGATCAGGTGTCGCTCGAGCCCAGCTTGTTTGAACACAAGGACCGCTTGAACACAAGGACCTTCAGACTCTAGGAGGACCACTACCTTCAAACTCGTGTCCCAGAACCAGCACCGAGCGAAGCTGTCAGCGGTGGAAACCTTGTGCAGTGGGTCAGGTCTAGACCCTCTTCTGCAGCCTCACCTGTCATCAGGTCTGTCAGTAACGGTCTGTAGATGGCGTCGATGGAAGACGGTCCTCCCGTCTGGCCTGATGGATCCCATCGACCGTCAAGATGCACGACCTCAGGTAAGTGGACGACACCCGAGAGCGTCACGGCAGCTTTGATTCAAGTGAATAAAGAACCCTCCGTATATGACAAAGGTCAACAGTGTGTTTCTCATCATATGCTAGAACTGGTTGGCTTTAGATGAAGCATGTTTTCACGCGGCAGGTCAATTTAATATTCTCGCTCCTTAGCTGAGGTTGTTTCTCTTCAGACCCTGGTGGATGCAGGATCTGGCGTCCACTCCTCAGTTGTTTCTGCATCAGCATCCACTCCTGGTTCGACACTTTTCTGATCAGAACCTCCCGCTGAACGTTTTTTTGCTTGGAACTTTGAGACTTCGACTGCCGGCGAGATCTTGTCTCTCGGACCCTTGACTCGCTGAAAGGTGACGAGTCTTTGTTGTTGTTTTGTTGGCGTTGTAAGACGTTTGTTCAAGGCCGTGTTTGGTCAAAGGGCGTCCATTGATCTCAGCGCTGTGCATGGTGTAACCCATAGCAACAGTCTGTAGAGGGCAGAGCACCAATGAAGTAGGAACCCAGGTTATCTATACAACCCTATTCTACGATTTGTGGATTTATACAGTTTTAAAGTTATAGTTTTATAGTCATAGTATAGTTAAAGTTATATTTGTATAGTGATGTAGTTAAAGTTATACAGTTACAGTTATATAGTCATATATAGTTAAAGTTATACAGTTACAGTTATATAGTCATATATAGTTAAAGTTATACAGTTACAGTTATATAGTCATACATAGTTAAAGTTATACAGTTACAGTTATATAGTCATATATAGTTAAAGTTATACAGTTACAGTTATATAGTCATACATAGTTAAAGTTATACAGTTACAGTTATATAGTCATATATAGTTAAAGTTATACAGTTACAGTTATATAGTCATACATAGTTAAAGTTATACAGTTTCCGTTTTTTTTTCTTTTTTTTTTTTTTTTTTACAGTTATATAGTCATATATAGTTAAAGTTATACAGTTACAGTAATAGTCTATAGTTAAAGTTATACAGTTACAGTTATATAGTCATATATAGTTAAAGTATCATATACAGTTACAGTTATATAGTCATATATAGTTAAAGTTATACAGTTACAGTTATATAGTCATATATAGTTAAAGTTATACAGTTACAGTTATATAGTCATATATATAGTTATAAGTATATATAGTTATACAGTTATTTAGTCATATATAGGTAAAAGTTATACAGTTACAGTTATATAGTCATATATAGTTAAAGTTATACAGTTACAGTTATATAGTCATATATAGTTAAAGTTATACAGTTACAGTTATATAGTCATATATAGTTAAAGTTATACAGTTACAGTTATATAGTCATATATAGTTATTAAGTTATATATTTACAGTTATATAGTCATATATAGGTAAAGTTATACAGTTACAGTTATATAGTCATATATCAGTATGTGTGAATGGCTGTCAAAGCGCTTTGTGACCCTGGTCTAGAAAGGCGCTATATAAATAGAGATTATTATTATTATTATTATATATAGTTAAAGTTATATAGTTACAGTTATATTGTCATATATAGTTAAAGTTATACAGTTACAGTTATATAGTCATATATAGTTAAAGTTATATATTTACAGTTATATAGTCATATATAGGTAAAGTTATACAGTTACAGTTATATAGTCATATATCAGTATGTGTGAATGGCTGTCAAAGCGCTTTGTGACCCTGGTCTAGAAAGGCGCTATATAAATAGAGATTATTATTATTATTATTATATATAGTTAAAGTTATACAGTTAAAGTTATATAGTCATATATAGTTAAAGTTATACAGTTACAGTTATATAGTCATATATAGTTAAAGTTATACAGTTACAGTTATATAGTCATATATAGTTAAAGTTATACAGTTACAGTTATATAGTCATATATAGTTAAAGTTATACAGTTACAGTTATATAGTCATATATAGGTAAAGTTATACAGTTACAGTTATATAGTCATATATAGTTAAAGTTATACAGTTACAGTTATATAGTCATATATAGTTAAAGTTATACAGTTACAGTTATATAGTCATATATAGTTAAAGTTATACAGTTACAGTTATATAGTCATATATAGTTAAAGTTATACAGTTACAGTTATATAGTCATATATAGTTAAAGTTATACAGTTACAGTTATATAGTCATATATAGTTAAAGTTATACAGTTACAGTTATATAGTCATATATAGTTAAAGTTATATAGTTACAGTTATATAGTCATATATAGGTAAAGTTATACAGTTACAGTTATATAGTCATATATAGTTAAAGTTATACAGTTACAGTTATATAGTCATATATAGTTAAAGTTATATAGTTACAGTTATATAGTCATATATAGTTATATAGTTATATAGTCACATAGTAATTAAAGTTATACAGTTACAGTTATATAGTCATATATAGTTACAGTTATATAGTCATATATAGTTACAGTTATACAGTTACAGTTATATAGTCATATATAGTTACAGTTATATAGTCATATATACTTAAAGTTATACAGTTACAGTTATATAGTCATATATAGTTAAAGTTATACAGTTACAGCTATATAGTCATATATAGGTAAAGTTATACAGTTACAGTTATACAGTCACATATAGTCAATTTATATAGTTACAGTTATATAGTCATATATAAGTTACAGTTATATAGTCATATATAGTTAAAGTTATACAGTTACAGTTATATAGTCATATATAGTTAAAGTTATACAGTTACAGTTATATAGTCATATATAGTTAAAGTTATACAGTTACAGTTATATAGTCATATATAGTTAAGATATAGTCAAAGTTATACAGTTACAGTTATATAGTCATATATAGTTAAAGTTATATAGTTACAGTTATATAGTCATATATAGTTAAAGTTATATACAGTTACAGTTATATAGTCATATATAGTTAAAGTTATATAGTTACAGTTATATAGTCATATATAGGTAAAGTTATACAGTTACAGTTATATAGTCATATATAGTTAAAGTTATACAGTTACAGTTATATAGTCATATATAGTTAAAGTTATACAGTTACAGTTATATAGTCATATATAGTTAAAGTTATACAGTTACAGTTATATAGTCATATATAGTTAAAGTTATACAGTTACAGTTATATTATACAGTTACAGTTATATAGTTACAGTTATATAGTCATATATAGTTAAAGTTATACAGTTACAGTTATATAGTCATATATAGTTAAAGTTATACAGTTAATAGTCATATATAGGAAGTTATACAGTTACAGTTATATAGTCATATATAGTTAAAGTTATACAGTTACAGTTATATAGTCATATATAGTTAAAGTTATACAGTTACAGTTATATAGTCATATATAGTTAAAGTTATATAGTTACAGTTATATAGTCATATATAGTTAAAGTTATACAGTTACAGTTATATAGTTACAGTTATATAGTCATATATAGTTAAAGTTATACAGTTACAGTTATATAGTCATATATAGTTAAAGTTATACAGTTACAGTTATATAGTCATATATAGTTAAAGTTATAAATTTACAGTTATATAGTCATATATAGGTAAAGTTATACAGTTACAGTTATATAGTAATATATAGGTAAAGTTATACAGTTACAGTTATATAGTCATATATAGGTAAAGTCACCTGAAGCTGCTGGTCCAGCTCACAGACTTGTGTGGCAGGAAGGACGTGCAGCGAGGAAGTCCGCTCCCGTCACTGGCCGTGATGATGTCATAGAGCGAGCGAGGAAGAAGCAGCGAGGGAGGCCGGATCACTCCGCGGGCCCAGGAGCAGGTCTGGCTCGGAGAGGACGCTCTGGAGGACGAGTCGGAGGAAGATGACTTGGAATGACGAGGACGATGCTGGACAGAGTTCTGCTGCTCCTGGAGGTGTGTTTGATTTGTTCTTCTGTGGAGGACCAGAGGGTCTTCAGCCGAGAGGCTCCGAGGTGACACGTGAAGTTCTTCCTCCTCGTTGTCGCTGCTGCTCAGCTTCTCTCCATCACTCTCTAAGACATCACTTCCTGGTCTGGAGCTGTGCTGGGGTCTGGACTCTGGCCGGACCAGGTAAGCTGCCAATCCCAGTTCTTGTTCCAGCCTGGTGCGATGAAGGTACGAGCAGCTGATGACGCGCAGGTCGCAGAACTTCAGGGACCTGAAAAGGAGAGGCCTGATGAAGATGTTCCACAAATGTTGAAGGTTCTAGACTGACCTTGGCAGAGACTCGCCCAGAGGTTCAGCTCCAGACAGGATGAGGATGCAGGGAAGAGCCTCCAACTCCAGGTACGTTCGAGGAGTCCAGTCGGCATCCTGGATCTTCAGCCAGACCTGGATGATGAGAAGATGACATTTGTGGAGAACATTAGTTCATTACAACATTGAATTCATCTCTGGATCTCACATGAAGATCCAGACGCTCAGTGACGTTGTGACACCATCTTTATCTTCAATCTAATCTATGTTGAGGAGAAACTTCTTTGAAGGATTAGAATCAAACTTCAAGTGTAAACAAATCTAACAAAACCAAGAAGTTTCTCTTCTTCAGGTTGAGGAGGTTCAAAGGTTCGCGAGAGTCGACTGGACTGTAGGTTCTAGGACAACCTTTCATCCCAGAAGTTTCTCCAGTTCAAGGAGTGAAGAGTGACTTTATAGTTCACTCACTGAGACCTTCAGCTCTGACTCTCAAACATCTGAACGTTCAGAGGAGAGT
>JACEEU010000782.1:25000-32500 GCA_016630915.1 Callionymus lyra
TATATATGTGTAGTATTGTCCAGTACTTGACTCTGGTGTTGTGATAGTGTAGTAACAAGTATATATGTGTAGTATTGTCCAGTACTTGACTCTGGTGTTGTGATAGTGTAGTAACAAGTATATATGTGTAGTATTGTCCAGTACTTGACTCTGGTGTTGTGATAGTGTAGTAACAAGTATATATGTGTAGTATTGTCCAGTACTTGACTCTGGTGTTGTGATAGTGTAGTAACAAGTATATATGTGTAGTATTGTCCAGTACTTGACTCTGGTGTTGTGATAGTGTAGTAACAAGTATATATGTGTAGTATTGTCCAGTACTTGACTCTGGTGTTGATATTCCAGTACTTGACCTGGAGGTGATAGTGTAGTAACAAGTATATATGTGTAGTATTGTCCAGTACTTGACTCTGGTGTTGTGATAGTGTAGTAACAAGTATATATGTGTAGTATTGTCCAGTACTTGACTCTGGTGTTGTGATAGTGTAGTAACAAGTATATATGTGTAGTATTGTCCAGTACTTGACTCTGGTGTTGTGATAGTGTAGTAACAAGTATATATGTGTAGTATTGTCCAGTACTTGACTCTGGTGTTGTGATAGTGTAGTAACAAGTATATATGTGTAGTATTGTCCAGTACTTGACTCTGGTGTTGTGATAGTGTAGTAACAAGTATATATGTGTAGTATTGTCCATACTTGACTCTGGTGTTGTGATAGTGTAAAAGTAACAAGTATATATGTGTAGTATTGTCCAGTACTTGACTCTGGTGTTGTGATAGTGTAGTAACAAGTATATATGTGTAGTATTGTCCAGTACTTGACTCTGGTGTTGTGATAGTGTAGTAACAAGTATATATGTGTAGTATTGTCCAGTACTTGACTCTGGTGTTGTGATAGTGTAGTAACAAGTATATATGTGTAGTATACCTTGCCCGAGGGCACTGCAGCAGTGGAGCAGCTCCTGGCTAGCTGGGCTGCAGAGCTGCAGAGCGACCTCGACCTCTGACCTCAACATGTCCTCAGCCAGAGCGCGACACTGACGCCTCCCTGAAGCACAAACACGTCAGTGTGTTGCTCAGCGGCAGCGGCAGCAGCAGGACTCGCACCAGCGACCAGAACACACGACTGCAGCTCCTGCGCCGGCGGCGCCGCCAGGATCACGATGAAGCTGGTGTCCATGAAGTCTCCGTCCTTCAGCCGGACCAGGGTCTGCTGCAGGAGCTGAGCCAGAGGACTCTGCTCCGCCAGCACCACCACAGCGCCCCCGCTGGACGACACCGCCAACTGCGCCAACCAGGGTAGCTGTGCCGGGGTCACGACCTGCTGGCTGTGGGGGGGCAGAGAGTGATGTGGAGGAGGGACGCCAGAGTTCTGTGAGAGAAGATACACACTTTAACACACACTTTAACATATACACACTTTAACACACACTTTAACATATGTAGTCATGAGTCATAGTCATAGTCAGAGTCATGAGTCAGAGTCATGAGTCAGAGTCATGAGTCATGAGTCAGAGTCATGAGTCATGAGTCATGAGTCATAGTCAGAGTCATGAGTCAGAGTCATGAGTCATGAGTCAGAGTCATGAGTCATGAGTCAGAGTCATGAGACTTTAACACACACTTTAACATATACACACTTTAAAATCACTTTAACATATACACTTAACACACACTTAAACATATGTAGTCATGAGTCATAGTCAGAGTCAGAGTCATGAGTCATAGTCAGAGTCAGAGTCATGAGTCAGAGTCATGAGTCATGAGTCAGAGTCATGAGTCATGAGTCATGAGTCATAGTCAGAGTCATGAGTCAGAGTCATGAGTCAGAGTCATGAGTCATGAGTCAGAGTCATGAGTCATGAGTCAGAGTCATGAGTCAGAGTCATGAGTCAGAGTCATGAGTCATGAGTCAGAGTCAAGACACAATCATGAGTCATGAGTCAGAGTCAAGAGTCATGAAGTCATGAGTCATAGTCAGAGTCATGAGTCAGAGTCATAGTCATGAGTCAGGTCAGTCAGAGTCAGAGTCATGAGACTTTAACACACACTTTAACATATACACACTTTAACACACGCTTTAACATATACACACTTTAACATATACACACTTTAACACACGCTTTAACACATACACACTTTAACATATACACACTTTAACACACGCTTTAACACACGTTTTAACATATACACACTTTAACACACGCTTTAACACACACTTTAATACATACACACTTTAACATATACACACTTTAACACACACTTTAACACACACTTTAACAGATACACATTTTAACAAAATACAACGTTTATATAAAGTATATATATATATATTATAATATATTTATGTATAAATATATATATATATACATACAGTATATGAACAGTTTATGTATATATGTGTGTTTATATAAAGTATATATATATATATTATATAATATATATATGTATAAATATATATATATACAGTAAATGAACAGTATATCCATATGTGTGTGTTTATATAAGGTATATATATCTACAGTATATGTTTACTTTGTTACATGTATTGTTTACTTTGAACGACTCAACAAACACACTGTGAACGACAACAAAGAGCCATGAGTCAGAGTCAGAGTCATGAGTCAGAGCCATGAGTCATGAGTCATGAGTCAAAGTCAGAGTCATGAGTCATGAGTCATGAGTCAAAGTCAGAGTCATGAGTCATGAGTCATGAGTCAGAGCCATGAGTCAGAGTCATGAGTCAGAGTCATGAGTCATGAGTCATGAGTCAAAGTCAGAGTCATGAGTCATGAGTCATGAGTCATGAGTCAGAGCCATAAGTCAGAGTCATGAGTCAGAGTCATGAGTCATGAGTCAGAGTCATGAGTCATGAGTCAGAGTCATGAGTCAGAGTCATGAGTCATGAGTCATGAGTCAGAGTCAGAGTCAAGAGTCAGAGTCATGAGTCAGAGTCATGAGTCAGAGTCATGAGTCAGAGTCAGAGTCAGAGTCATGAGTCAGAGTCAGAGTCAGAGTCAGAGTCAGAGACAGAGTCATGAGTCATGAGTCAGAGTCATGAGTCAGAGTCATGAGTCAGAGTCAGAGTCAGAGTCAGAGTCATGAGTCAGAGTCATGAGTCAGAGTCATAGTCATGAGTCAGAGTCAGAGCCATGAGTCAGAGTCATGAGTCAGAGTCATGAGTCAGAGTCATGAGTCATGAGTCAGAGTCAGAGCCATGAGTCAGAGTCATGAGTCAGAGTCATGAGTCAGAGTCATGAGTCATGAGTCATGAGTCATGAGTCAGAGTCATGAGTCAGAGTCATGAGTCATGAGTCAGAGTCATGAGTCATGAGTCATGAGTCATGAGTCATGAGTCAGAGTCATGAGTCAGAGCCATGAGTCATGAGTCAGAGTCATGAGTCAGAGTCATGAGTCAGAGTCATGAGTCATGAGTCATGAGTCATGAGTCAGAGCCATGAGTCATGAGTCAGAGTCATGAGTCAGAGTCATGAGTCAGAGTCATGAGTCAGAGTCATGAGTCAGAGTCATGAGTCATGAGTCAGAGTCAGAGTCATGAGTCAGAGTCAGAGTCATGAGTCAGAGTCATGAGTCATGAGTCAGAGTCATGAGTCAGAGTCATGAGTCAGAGTCAGAGTCATGAGTCATGAGTCATGAGTCATGAGTCAGAGTCATGAGTCAGAGTCATGAGTCAGAGTCAGAGTCATGAGTCAGAGTCATGAGTCAGAGTCATGAGTCAGAGTCATGAGTCATGAGTCAGAGTCAGAGTCAGAGTCAGAGTCAGAGTCATGAGTCATGAGTCAGAGTCATGAGTCAGAGTCATGAGTCAGAGTCATGAGTCAGAGTCAGAGTCATGAGTCATGAGTCATGAGTCAGAGTCATGAGTCAGAGTCATGAGTCAGAGTCATGAGTCAGAGTCAGAGCCGTGAGTCAGAGCCGTGAGTCAGAGTCATGAGTCATGAGTCATGAGTCAGAGCCGTGAGTCAGAGTCAGAGTCATGAGTCATGAGTCAGAGTCATGAGTCAGAGTCATGAGTCAGAGTCAGAGTCATGAGTCAGAGTCATGAGTCAGAGTCAGAGTCATGAGTCAGAGTCATGAGTCATGAGTCAGAGCCGTGAGTCAGAGTCAGAGTCATGAGTCATGAGTCATGAGTCATAGTCAGAGTCATGAGTCATGAGTCAGAGCCGTGAGTCAGAGTCATGAGTCAGAGTCATGAGTCATAGTCAGAGTCATGAGTCAGAGCCGTGAGTCAGAGTCATGAGTCATGAGTCATGAGTCATGAGTCAGAGCCGTGAGTCAGAGTCATGAGTCAGAGTCATGAGTCAGAGTCATAGTCAGAGTCATGAGTCAGAGTCATGAGTCATGAGTCATGAGTCATGAGTCATGAGTCAGAGTCAGAGTCAGAGTCAGAGTCATGAGTCAGAGTCAGAGCCGTGAGTCAGAGTCATGAGTCATGAGTCAGAGTCATGAGTCAGAGCCATGAGTCAGAGCCGTGAGTCAGAGTCATGAGTCAGAGTCAGAGTCATGAGTCAGAGTCAGAGTCAGAGTCATGAGTCAGAGTCATGAGTCAGAGTCATGAGTCAGAGTCATGAGTCAGAGTCATGAGTCAGAGTCATGAGTCAGAGTCATGAGTCATGAGTCATGAGTCATGAGTCATGAGTCATAGTCAGAGTCATGAGTCATGAGTCAGAGTCATGAGTCAGAGTCAGAGCCGTGAGTCAGAGTCAGAGTCATGAGTCAGAGTCATGAGTCAGAGTCATGAGTCATGAGTCATGAGTCAGAGTCATGAGTCAGAGTCAGAGTCATGAGTCAGAGTCATGAGTCAGAGTCATAGTCAGAGTCAGAGTCATGAGTCAGAGTCAGAGCCGTGAGTCAGAGTCAGAGTCATGAGTCATGAGTCAGAGCCGTGAGTCAGAGTCATAGTCAGAGTCAGAGTCATGAGTCAGAGTCAGAGCCGTGAGTCAGAGTCATAGTCAGAGTCAGAGTCATGAGTCAGAGCCGTGAGTCAGAGTCAGAGTCATGAGTCATGAGTCAGAGCCGTGAGTCAGAGTCATGAGTCATGAGTCATAGTCAGAGTCATGAGTCATGAGTCAGAGCCGTGAGTCAGAGTCATGAGTCATGAGTCAGAGTCATGAGTCATGAGTCATAGTCAGAGTCATGAGTCAGAGTCAGAGCCGTGAGTCATAGTCAGAGTCAGAGCCGTGAGTCAGAGTCATGAGTCATGAGTCATAGTCAGAGTCATGAGTCAGAGTCAGAGTCATGAGTCAGAGTCATAGTCAGAGTCATGAGTCATGAGTCAGAGTCATGAGTCAGAGTCATGAGTCATGAGTCAGAGCCGTGAGTCAGAGTCAGAGCCGTGAGTCAGAGTCATGAGTCAGAGTCATGAGTCAGAGTCATGAGTCAGAGTCAGAGCCGTGAGTCAGAGTCAGAGCCGTGAGTCAGAGTCATGAGTCAGAGTCATGAGTCATGAGTCAGAGTCATGAGTCAGAGTCATGAGTCAGAGTCATGAGTCAGAGTCAGAGTCATGAGTCATGAGTCAGAGTCAGAGTCATGAGTCAGAGTCAGAGTCAGAGTCATGAGTCATGAGTCATGAGTCAGAGTCATGAGTCATGAGTCAGAGTCAGAGTCAGAGTCAGAGTCATGAGTCAGAGTCATGAGTCAGAGTCAGAGTCAGAGTCATGAGTCAGAGTCATGAGTCAGAGTCGAGAGTCAGAGCCGTGAGTCATGAGTCAGAGTCAGAGCCGTGAGTCAGAGTCAGAGTCATGAGTCAGAGTCATGAGTCATAGTCAGAGTCATGAGTCTGAGTCATGAGTCATGAGTCAGAGTCATGAGTCAGAGTCATGAGTCAGAGTCAGAGCCGTGAGTCAGAGTCATGAGTCATGAGTCAGAGTCATGAGTCAGAGTCATGAGTCAGAGTCATGAGTCAGAGCCGTGAGTCAGAGCCGTGAGTCAGAGCCGTGAGTCAGAGTCAGAGCCGAGAGTCAGAGCCGTGAGTCAGAGTCAGAGCCGTGAGTCAGAGTCAGAGCCGTGAGTCAGAGTCAGAGCCGTGAGTCAGAGTCGTGAGTCAGAGCCGTGAGTCAGAGTCGCTGAGGAAAGACTCGCCTCCGGTCGGCTCTGGAAGTGACGCACGCGACTCAAGTGCGACTCACGCCAGGACCTCATGAGGATCTGCTCCAGGTCTGGGATCAGAGGAACCTGGTCTGGACCTGCAGCAGAGAGGACGTCATGTTGCTGTGGACCGGCGGGGTCAGGGGTCAGGGGTCGCTCACCCAGCTGCACCAGGTAGTGGACCGTGAGCAGGATCTGCATCTCTGCCGACAGGGGTCTGATGGCAGGAGGTCCCGAGTCCTGGTAGAACCTGGGCAGCGTCTGGAGGCTCATGAAGCAGGTCTGCAGCACGGACGTGACCAGGACCTCGCTCACGTTTCCTCGCAGCTCAGGGAAGGTTCCGTGACCTTTGAAGACCACCGGCTGCAGACCACAGGTGAGGAGCAGCTGCTCGGGCACCTGCACAGGTGAGGAGCCTCCAGAGGTCTCACCTGCTCCACCTCTGGACGCCGTGGTGAGGGACGTCCTGGACGAGGAGGGTGGAGACTTCAGCGGGTCCTGCTGCCCGTCAGGTGACCAGCCTTTGTGCCGCTTCTTAGGAGGTCCAGCAGTGGTCAGTGGCGCTGCAGTGAGAGGATCAGAAGGAGGAGATCAAAGGTCCAGACGAGGACCATAAAAGACAGGAAGAAGGTTTATGACGAGCAGGAAGAGAGAAGAACAAGAAGAACAAGAAGAACAAGAAGACAAAAGACGTGTCGACTCAGACACCTGCTTGACCTTTGACCTGTCAAGGAGCTCCATGAAGCGCAGTGACTGGTGTGTGACACTAGGAGGCGCCAGAACAACATGGAACATCAATACTGAACAGAAACACACATCGATCGATAATCAAGACCATTGATCTCTTTAAGGGCAATGATGTCATAATGATGTCATGATGATGTCATGATGATGTCATGATGATGTCATGATGATGTCATGATGATGTCATGATGATGTCATGATGATGTCATGATGATGTCATAATGATGTCATGATGATGTCATGATGATGTCATGATGATGTCATGATGATGTCATGATGATGTCATGATGATGTCATGATGATGTCATGATGATGTCATAATGATGTCATGATGATGTCATGATGATGTCATAATGATGTCATGATGATGTCATGATGATGCCATGATGATGTCATGATGATGTCATAATGATGTCATGATGATGTCATGATGATGTCATGATGATGTCATGATGATGTCATAATGATGTCATGATGATGTCATGATGATGTCATGATGATGTCATGATGATGCCATGATGATGTCATGATGATGTCATAATGATGTCATGATGATGTCATGATGATGTCATAATGATGCCATGATGATGTCATGATGATGTCATGATGATGTCATGATGATGCCATGATGATGCCATGATGATGTC
>JACEEU010000782.1:37500-45000 GCA_016630915.1 Callionymus lyra
CAGTCCATCAGTCCATCAGTCCATCAGTCCATCAGTCCATCAGTCCATCAGTCCATCAGTCCATCAGTCCATCAGTCCATCAGTCCATCAGACCATCAGTCCATCAGTCCATCAGTCCATCAGTCCATCAGTCCATCAGTCCATCCCTCCTCATCTCAGTAGCAGTGACTTTATGAACTTTTTTAATGAAAAAATTGTAACTATTAGAGGAAAGATTCAAGACCTCCTAGATTCTTCTAATAAACCAGTGCAGCCTCACCGGTCACAGACACTATGACTGATACATATTTTGACTCCTTTCTACCAGTGAGTCCTCGACAGCTGTCCCAGGTTGTTTCCTCCTCAAAGTCCACAACATGTCTTCTCGATCCTATTCCCACATGACTACTTAAAGAACTGTTCCCCTTACTTAGCACTTTCATACTTAACTTAACTTGTCAATAACATCTTGTGCCTCAGATTTTTAAAGTTGCAGTAATTAAACCTCTGCTTAAAAAACCCACTCTTGATCCAGAGGTTCTCACTAACTATAGTTCTATCTCTTGATCCAGAGGTTCTCACTAACTATAGTTCTATCTCTTGATCCAGAGGTTCTCACTAACTATAGTTCTATATCTCGATCCAGAGGTTCTCACTAACTATAGTTCTATCTCTTGATCCAGAGGTTCTCACTAACTATAGTTCTATATCTCGATCCAGAGGTTCTCACTAACTATAGTTCTATATCTCGATCCAGAGGTTCTCACTATCTATAGTTCTATCTCTTGATCCAGAGGTTCTCACTAACTATAGTTCTATATCTCGATCCAGAGGTTCTCACTAACTATAGTTCTATATCTCGATCCAGAGGTTCTCACTATCTATAGTTCTATCTCTTGATCCAGAGGTTCTCACTAACTATAGTTCTATATCTCGATCCAGAGGTTCTCACTAACTATAGTTCTATATCTCGATCCAGAGGTTCTCACTATCTATAGTTCTATCTCTTGATCCAGAGGTTCTCACTAACTATAGTTCTATATCTCGATCCAGAGGTTCTCACTAACTATAGTTCTATATCTCGATCCAGAGGTTCTCACTAACTATAGTTCTATCTCTTGATCCAGAGGTTCTCACTAACTATAGTTCTATCTCTTGATCCAGAGGTTCTCACTAACTATAGTTCTATCTCTTCTCACTAACTATAGTTCTATCTCTTGATCCAGAGGTCCTCACTAACTATAGTTCTATCTCTTGATCCAGAGGTCCTCACTAACTATAGTTCTATCTCTTGATCCAGAGGTCCTCACTAACTATAGTTCCATCTCTTGATCCAGAGGTTCTCACTAACTATAGTTCTATCTCTTGATCCAGAGGTTCTCACTAACTATAGTTCTATCTCTTGATCCAGAGGTTCTCACTAACTATAGTTCTATCTCTTGATCCAGAGGTTCTCACTAACTATAGTTCTATCTCTTGATCCAGAGGTTCTCACTAACTATAGTTCTATCTCTTGATCCAGAGGTTCTCACTAACTATAGTTCCATCTCTTGATCCAGAGGTTCTCACTAACTATAGTTATATCTCTTGATCCAGAGGTTCTCACTAACTATAGTTCTATCTCTTGATCCAGAGGTTCTCACTAACTATAGTTCTATCTCTAATCTTGTCTTCATTTCAAAACTTCTGGAGAAAGTGGTAACGAGTCAGCTCTGTGATTATCTCCAGGACAATGATCAATTTGAGGTGTTTCAGTCTGGTTTTAGGGAACACCACAGCACAGAGACCGCCCTGGTAAAAGTAAGTAACGACCTACTGATGGCCTCTGATCAGGGCCATGTTTCAGTTCTTGTTCTTCTAGATCTCAGTGCATTTGACACTGTCGACACCAAATCCTTCTACAGAGGCTAGAAAACCATTTAGGCATTCGTGGAACTGCTCTTAACTGGTTTAAATCTTACCTGTCGGATAGAACGCACTATGAACATGTCAACCACCTCTCATCGACACACACTAAGGTCAGCTATGGTGTCCCACAAGGTTCTGTTCTTGGTCCAATACTATTCACAATCTATATGCTCCCACTAGACTTGATTAGAAGACACTTTATACATTTTCACTGTTATGCTGATGACACCCAACTTTACTTGTCCATGAAGCCAGATGAAAGAAATCAGCTACACAATTACAGTCCTGTATCACAGATATCAAGTCATGAATGACCAAAAACTTCCTCCTACTGAACTCGGAAAAGACTGAGGTTTTACTAGTTGATCGCAACATCTCAGACAATCATTAACTAATGATCTTTACATAACTTGCTCCTGCTACTAGCACCACTGTAAAGAATCTGTGTGTATGCTTTGACGAGGACTTATCATTTAACTCACACATAAAACAAATCTCACGGACTGCTTACTTCCACCTTCGTAACATTTCAAAAATCAGGCACTTCCTTCCTTTAGATGCTGCTGAGAAGCTCATCTTTTGTTACCTCCAGGCTGGACTATTGTAACTCTCTTCTGTCAGGATGTTCTAAGAAGTCTCTCAGAATCTTCAGCTCATTCAGAACTCTGCAGCTCGTGTCCTGACTAAGACTAAGAGGCGCGAACACACCTGTACTGTCTTCCCTACATTGGCTTCCTGTAGAATTTAGAATACAATTTAAAATCCTTCTCCTAACCTATAAAGCCTTACATGGTCTAGCACCAACATACATTAAAGATTTAATCCAAACTTACCAACCCTCAAGGACCTTACGATCCTTAAACTCTGATCTATTAGTTATACCACAAATCTCTAAATGTAGATTCGGAGCCAGGGCCTTCAGTTTTCAAGCCCCTCTGCTGTGGAACAAACTACCGGCTTCAGTCCGGAGGGCAGACACCCTCTCTATGTTTAAAAATAATCTTAAAACCTTACTTTTCGATAAAGCCTATAACTAACTTAACTGTTTATCTTAGCTGCTATAACTAACTTAACTGTTTATCTT
This sequence comes from Callionymus lyra, assembly GCA_016630915.1. Lineage (NCBI taxonomy): Eukaryota > Metazoa > Chordata > Actinopteri > Syngnathiformes > Callionymidae > Callionymus > Callionymus lyra. The sequence continues at coordinate 40,472 of JACEEU010000782.1, forward strand.
TAGCTGCTATAACTAACTTGACTGTTTATCTTTAGCTGCTATAACTAACTTAACTGTTTATCTTTAGCTGCTATAACTAACTTAACTGTTTATCTTTAGCTGCTATAACTAACTTAACTGTTTATCTTAGCTGCTATAGGCTGAGAATGCTGGAGGAGTTTTAGACACCGAGCTCTGTATATCCTTCTTTTCTCGCCGGGGCCGTTCTGGCTTGGCCGATTCGGGTGTGGGGGGCCCGGCGGGTGGGGCCTGTGGGTGCCTTGGGCCTGGTAGTGGTGACCGCTGGTGCCGCGATGGCCCCGTGTGCCGGCGGGGGGGTGGCCCGCTTCGGGGGGTCTTTGGTGGTGCGTGGGGGCTGGTGCTGGCGGGGGTGGTTGGGGTGGTGGATGGGGGGTTGCGTTGGGGGCGGTGCTGGGGCTGGGGGGTTGCTGGTCCCGCTGACGGGGTTGGCGGGTGAACCGTTAGGGGTGGGGCTGGGGCTGGCCGGGTGTTCTGGATGGCCATCCGGCCCTGATGGCTTCACCTGGTCTGTGGTGGGGGGCTGTGGGGGCCTGTCTTGGGGTGGGTGTCTGCTGCAGCGGTGGCTGTGGTCCTCTACCCGCCCTGTGTGGCATGTGCTGTGGTCGGGGAGTTTGTCGCCCTTGGTCCTGGGGGTTCGTGGCCGGGTTGGTCGGTCTTTCGGAGGCTTCCCGGGTGGGGGGGGCCACACTGGGCGGGGCCACGTTGGGGGGACGGCGGAGGCATTGGGCGGACCCATGTTACCGTAGAGACCATGTACCGCCCATGCAAGTGATGCTGTCCCCCTGGGTGCTGCATGGAGGGTGGGGCCGGGGGCTGGGGGTCAGTACGTGTGATGGGCGGGGCCTCTGCACCTTAGAGACCTTGGACCGCCCATGAAATACTGCTGGCCCCCCAAACTTCCCTTATGACATGGGGGAGGTGGGCTGTGGCTCTTGGGGACGGTCTACAGTTCAAAGATTGGGGGCCGTTCCCTCCCCCTCTTTGCTTCCTCGGTCGTCCTCGCCTGTGCTTGCCCTCTCGCGCCCCCGGTGGTGGTCCGCCTTCTCGTTGGTGTTTGGGGTCGGCTCTGGTGGTTATCTCGCCTGCCGGGTCCTGGTCTCCCGCGGGTTCCTGCCGTGGCTTGGGCCCCCGTGTCTGGATCCTGCTGTGCTAGGTATGTGCCCTCTGGCCTGGCTATTTCACCCCCCTCTCCCCTCTATATATCTTCACCCGTCACCGGAGTCTGTAATACCTGTGTATTGTATACATTTGTCCCAAAACCCACACCTTTTTATTTCTCTCCCGGAGCCCCAGGGATCCACCTCCAGAGCTGCTGCTGATCCAGGGATCCACCTCCAGAGCTGCTGCTGATCCAGGGATCCACCTCCAGAGCTGCTGCTGATCCAGGATCTTCACCACGTCATCAGATCCCGAGTTCTCTCCAGCACCCCCATGGACTCTCCTACACTCTCCTCTTTTCTCTCACTATATCCTCCCTCACTCCTCTCCTTATCCATCTGTCTACCCCCCCATCCTTCCTCCCAGCCGGTCAAAGCGGCAGGCCGTCAACAATGAGTCTGGTTCCGCTCGAGGTTTCTGCTTCTAAAAGGAAGTTTTTCCTCGCCATTGCTCACTGTACAGTGTTTTGTTTCTTGCTCTTTGTTGAATTGCTGGATCTATTTTTCCTTAATCAACTGTAGTCTTATTTCAACTGTATAGTGTCCTGAGATAACTTTGTTATGATAAGACACTTGAAATAAAATTGAATTGAATTGAATCATCATCATCATCATCTTCTTCATTATCATCATCTTCATCATCATCTTCATCTTCATCATCATCATCATCTTCATCATCATCTTCACCATCATCATCTTCATCATCATCAACTTCTTCATCATCATCATTTTCATCTTCATCATCTTCTTCATCATCATCATCATCTTCACCATCTTCATCTTTATCATCTTCATCTTCATCATTATCTTCATCATCATCTTCACCATCATCATCTTCATCATCATCTAATCATCATCTTCATCATCATCTTCTTCATCTTCATCATCAGCTTCTTCATCTTCATCATCACCATTATCATCATCTTCATCATCATCATCTTCATCATCATCATCATTTTCATCATCCTCATCTTCATCATCATCATCTTCACCATCAGCTTCTTCATCTTCATCATCTTCATCACCATCATCTTCATCATCATCATCTTCATCTTCATCACCATCATCTTCATCATCATCTTCATCACCATCATCTTCATCTTCATCATCTTCATCTTCATCACCATCATCTTCATCTTCATCTTCATCATCATCATCATCTTCATCATCATCTTCTTCATTATCATCATCTTCATCTTCATCATCATCATCTTCATCAACATCATCTTCATCTTCATCTTCATCTTCATCTTCATCTTCATCTTCATCTTCATCTTCATCATCATCATCTTCATCATCTCACCTGATCCAGGTGTGTGTTCAGAGGTAACAAGTCGCTCCGACAGACTCGACAGCCTTGACTTGACTCTTGCTCCTGAAACAGGTCGGAGTTCAATGCCGTCAGAGAACAACAGTGTTGAGTCTCACCGTGAGTCCAGCAGATGTTGGATCCTCGCACCAGAGCTCCCTGATGGTCTCTCTGCAGGAGGAACTTCAGCAGCTTCTGTTTGGAACCGTCGTCCTTCAGGTTCATGTGTCCACAGAAGTCAGAGAAGTATTGGATCCTTTCTCCGCAGCCCACACAGTTCCCTGAGAAGCCTGCAGGGGGCGATTGTAAGTAAGTAAGTAAGTCATTTATATTTATAGCGCTTTTCCAGACCAAGGTCACAAAGAACTTAAACAATCAAAACAATATTCAATAAAGTACATACTTTAAAGATAAAGATAAAACTGAGTCAGTAGATCATCAAACACAGATGTTTCTTGAAGGAGTCAGTAGATCATCAAACACAGATGGTTCTTGAAGGAGTCAGTAGATCATCAAACACAGATGTTTCTTAAAGGAGTCAGTAGATCATCAAACACAGATGTTTCTTGAAGGAGTCAGTAGATCATCAAACACAGATGTTTCTTGAAGGAGTCAGTAGATCATCAAACACAGATGTTTCTTGAAGGAGTCAGTAGATCATCAAACACAGATGTTTCTTGAAGGAGTCAGTAGATCATCAAACACAGATGTTTCTTGAAGGAGTCAGTAGATCATCAAACACACATGTTTCTTGAAGGAGTCAGTAGATCATCAAACACAGATGTTTCTTAAAGGAGTCAGTAGATCATCAAACACAGATGTTTCTTGAAGGAGTCAGTAGATCATCAAACACAGATGTTTCTTGAAGGAGTCAGTAGATCATCAAACACAGATGTTTCTTGAAGGAGTCAGTAGATCATCAAACACAGATGTTTCTTAAAGGAGTCAGTAGATCATCAAACACAGATGTTTCTTAAAGGAGTCAGTAGATCATCAAACACACATGTTTCTTGAAGGAGTCAGTAGATCATCAAACACAGATGTTTCTTGAAGGAGTCAGTAGATCATCAAACACACATGTTTCTTGAAGGAGTCAGTAGATCATCAAACACAGATGGTTCTTGAAGGAGTCAGTAGATCATCAAACACAGATGTTTCTTGAAGGAGTCAGTAGATCATCAAACACAGATGTTTCTTGAAGGAGTCAGTAGATCATCAAACACAGATGTTTCTTGAAGGAGTCAGTAGATCATCAAACACAGATGTTTCTTGAAGGAGTCAGTAGATCATCAAACACAGATGTTTCTTGAAGGAGTCAGTAGATCATCAAACACAGATGTTTCTTGAAGGAGTCAGTAGATCATCAAACACAGATGTTTCTTGAAGGAGTCAGTAGATCATCAAACACAGATGTTTCTTGAAGGAGTCAGTAGATCATCAAACACAGAGATGGTTCCAAAGCTTAGGAGCAACAGTCTGGAAGGACTTCTCTCCTCTGGTCCTGAACCGTGTGAGAGGAACCATAAGTAGATTCTGATCCACAGACCTCAGAGCCCGAGCTGGGGTGTAAGTCTGGATCAGATCATGAAGGTCTGACCATGAATAGATCTGAAAGTAAGAACCAGAATTTTAAAGTTGATCCTGAAAGAAACTGGAAGCCAGTGAAGAGTTTGAAGGAGAAATGTGAGTTCTTCTACTAGAGCGGCTCAGAGTTCTGAATCAACTGCAGACGAGACGATCCTTCTTGTTAAGACATGAAAACAAACTGTTACAATAGTCCAGACGAGAAGAAACAAACGCATGGATTATAAGATCCAGATCATGTTCCGACAACATTTTCCTAAGTTTAGAGATTTTTCTCAGTTGAAGGAAACAGTTTCTGGTCAGTTTTCTACAGAGTTGAACAAGAGACATGTCTTTATCAAATACAACACCCAGGTTTCTCAGGCTCAGTTTGACAGACTGACATAAGTCACTCAAGTACTGACTCAACCCTGAACCTTATCATCAACAATCACCAGAGTTTCAGTTTTGTCCACATT
>JACEEU010000782.1:52500-55000 GCA_016630915.1 Callionymus lyra
AGGACATGTATGTTAGACTGGTGCAGGACAGGCATATGTTAGACTGGTGCAGGACATGTATGATAGACTGGTGCAGGACATGTATGTTAGACTGGTGCAGGACATTATGTTAGACTGGTGCAGGACATGTATGATAGACTGGTGCAGGACATGTATGTTAGACTGGTGCAGGACATGTATGATAGACTGGTGCAGGACATGTATGTTAGACTGGTGCAGGACATGTATGTTAGACTGGTGCAGGACATGTATGTTAGACTGGTGCAGGACATGTATGTTAGACTGGTGCAGGACATGTATGTTAGACTGGTGCAGGACATGTGCATGATGTTAGACTGGTGCAGGACATGTATGTTAGACTGGTGCAGGACATGTATGTTAGACTGGTGCAGGACATGTATGTTAGACTGGTGCAGGACATGTATGATAGACTGTTCTTCTTTTGACTCAAGTCTCAGGCTCGCGGGCAGTGACGTCACTCAGAGGCTCCTCCTCCGCCGCCATCTTGACTCCGCCCCCTTCATCAACTTCTGAGTCAAATTAACTTTATTTTGAATTTCTTTGTTTCTGCGTTTGAATCGAATTCTGTCGCTTTTACCAAAGATTTGTTTCTGAACTTCTGTGGCGGGAAGATAATTAAATAAACTTAAAAGAAGGAAGATAATTGAATAAACTTAAAAGAAGGAAGATAATTAAATAAACTTAAAAGAAGGAAGATAATTGAATAAACTTAAAAGAAGGAAGATAATTAAATAAACTTAAAAGAAGGAAGATAATTAAATAAACTTAAAAGAAGGAAGATAATTGAATAAACTTAAAAGAAGGAAGATAATTAAATAAACTTAAAAGAAGGAAGATAATTAAATAAACTTAAAAGAAGGAAGATAATTAAATAAACTTAAAAGAAGGAAGATAATTGAATAAACTTAAAAGAAGGAAGATAATTAAATAAACTTAAAAGAAGGAAGATAATTAAATAAATTTAAAAGAAGGAAGATAATTAAATAAACTTAAAAGAAGGAAGATAATTAAATAAACTTAAAAGAAGGAAGATAATTGAATAAACTTAAAAGAAGGAAGATAATTAAATAAACTTAAAAGAAGGAAGATAATTAAATAAACTTAAAAGAAGGAAGATAATTGAATAAACTTAAAAGAAGGAAGATAATTAAATAAACTTAAAAGAAGGAAGATAATTAAATAAACTTAAAAGAAGGAAGATAATTAAATAAACTTAAAAGAAGGAAGATAATTAAATAAACTTAAAAGAAGGAAGATAATTAAATAAACTTAAAAGAAGGAAGATAATTAAATAAACTTAAAAGAAGGAAGATAATTGAATAAACTTAAAAGAAGGAAGATAATTAAATAAACTTAAAAGAAGGAAGATAATTAAATAAATTTAAAAGAAGGAAGATAATTAAATAAACTTAAAAGAAGGAAGATAATTAAATAAACTTAAAAGAAGGAAGATAATTGAATAAACTTAAAAGAAGGAAGATAATTAAATAAACTTAAAAGAAGGAAGATAATTAAATAAACTTAAAAGAAGGAAGATAATTAAATAAACTTAAAAGAAGGAAGATAATTGAATAAACTTAAAAGAAGGAAGATAATTAAATAAACTTAAAAGAAGGAAGATAATTAAATAAACTTAAAAGAAGGAAGATAATTAAATAAATTTAAAAGAAGGAAGATAATTAAATAAACTTAAAAGAAGGAAGATAATTAAATAAACTTAAAAGAAGGAAGATAATTAAATAAACTTAAAAGAAGGAAGATAATTGAATAAACTTAAAAGAAGGAAGATAATTAAATAAACTTAAAAGAAGGAAGATAATTAAATAAACTTAAAAGAAGGAAGATAATTAAATAAACTTAAAAGAAGGAAGATAATTAAATAAACTTAAAAGAAGGAAGATAATTAAATAAACTTAAAAGAAGGAAGATAATTAAATAAACTTAAAAGAAGGAAGATAATTAAATAAACTTAAAAGAAGGAAGATAATTAAATAAACTTAAAAGAAGGAAGATAATTAAATAAACTTAAAAGAAGGAAGATAATTAAATAAACTTAAAAGAAGGAAGATAATTAAATAAACTTAAAAGAAGGAAGATAATTAAATAAACTTAAAAGAAGGAAGATAATTAAATAAACTTAAAAGAAGGAAGATAATTAAATAAACTTAAAAGAAGGAAGATAATTAAATAAACTTAAAAGAAGGAAGATAATTAAATAAACTTAAAAGAAGGAAGATAATTAAATAAACTTAAAAGAAGGAAGATAATTAAATAAACTTAAAAGAAGGAAGATAATTAAATAAACTTAAAAGAAGGAAGATAATTAAATAAACTTAAAAGAAGGAAGATAATTAAATAAACTTAAAAGAAGGAAGATAATTAAATAAACTTAAAAGAAGGAAGATAATTAAATAAACTTAAAAGAAGGAAGATAATTAAATAAACTTAAAAGAAGGAAGATAATTAAATAAACTTAAAA
>JACEEU010000782.1:77500-83948 GCA_016630915.1 Callionymus lyra
GATCTACTGACTCCTTTAAGAAACATCTGTGTTTGATGATCTACTGACTCCTTTAAGAAACATCTGTGTTTGATGATCTACTGACTCCTTCAAGAAACATCTGTGTTTGATGATCTACTGACTCCTTCAAGAAACATCTGTGTTTGATGATCTACTGACTCCTTCAAGAAACATCTGTGTTTGATGATCTACTGACTCCTTCAAGAAACATCTGTGTTTGATGATCTACTGACTCCTTCAAGAAACATCTGTGTTTGATGATCTACTGACTCCTTCAAGAAACATGTGTGTTTGATGATCTACTGACTCCTTCAAGAAACATCTGTGTTTGATGATCTACTGACTCCTTCAAGAAACATCTGTGTTTGATGATCTACTGACTCCTTTAAGAAACATCTGTGTTTGATGATCTACTGACTCCTTCAAGAAACATCTGTGTTTGATGATCTACTGACTCCTTTAAGAAACATCTGTGTTTGTATGATCTACTGACTCCTTCAAGAAACATGTGTGTTTGATGATCTACTGACTCCTTCAAGAAACATCTTTGTTTGATGATCTACTGACTCCTTCAATAAACATCTATGTTTGTTGATCTACTTTCTCCCCTTCCAAAAAAATCTTTTTGCCGCTCTTCTCCCCCCCCCCTACCCCCCCTCTTTCCCCCCCCGCCGCCCCCCCCCCCCCCCTCCCCCCCTGGGACCCCGCGCCCCCCCCCCCCAACCCCCCCCCCCCCTCCCCCCCCCTCCCCCCCCCCCCCCCCCCCCCCTTCCCTCCCCCCCCCCCCCCCCCCCCCCCCCCCCCCCCCCTTACTTACTTAATAGTTAGCATGTGGTTCTAGTAGTTAGCATGTGTTAAATGTGACCCTAATAGTTAGCATGTGGTTCTAATAGTTAGCTTGTGGTTCTAATAGTTAGCATGTGGTTCTAATAGTTAGCATGTGGTTTTAATAGTTAGCATGTGGTTCTAATAGTTAGCATGTGGTTCTAATAGCTAGCATGTGGTTCTAATAGTTAGCATGTGGTTCTAATAGTTAGCATGTGGTTCTAATAGTTAGCATGTGGTTCTAATAGTTAGCATGTGGTTCTAATAGTTAGCATGTGGTTCTAATAGCTAGCATGTGGTTCTAATAGTTAGCATGTGGTTCTAATAGTTAGCATGTGGTTCTAATAGTTAGCATGTGGTTCTAATAGTTAGCATGTGGTTCTAATAGTTAGCATGTGGTTCTAATAGCTAGCATGTGGTTCCCCCCCCCCCCCCCTCCCAATAGCTAGCATGTGGTTCTAATAGCTAGCATGTGGTTCTAATAGCTAGCATTTCTAATAGCTAGCATGTGGTTCTAATTGTTAGCATGTGGTTCTAATAGTTAGCATGTGGTTCTAATAGTTAGCATGTGGTTCTAATAGTTAGCATGTGGTTCTAATAGCTAGCATGTGGTTCTAATAGCTAGCATGTGGTTCTAATTGTTAGCATGTGGTTCTAATAGCTAGCATGTGGTTCTAATTGTTAGCATGTGGTTCTAATAGTTAGCATGTGGTTCTAATAGTTAGCATGTGGTTCTAATAGCTAGCATGTGGTTCTAATAGTTAGCATGTGGTTCTAATAGCTAGCATGTGGTTCTAATAGTTAGCATGTGGTTCTAATAGTTAGCATGTGGTTCTAATAGTTAGCATGTGGTTCTAATAGTTAGCATGTGGTTCTAATAGTTAGCATGTGGTTCTAATAGCTAGCATGTGGTTCTAATAGTTAGCATGTGGTTCTAATAGCTAGCATGTGGTTCTAATAGTTAGCATGTGGTTCTAATAGTTAGCATGTGGTTCTAATAGTTAGCATGTGGTTCTAATAGTTAGCACGTGGTTCTAATAGCTAGCATGTGGTTCTAATAGTTAGAATTTATTTGATAAATACTTGTTATTGATTGATTTTTGATAAATACGTTTTATTGATTGATTTTTGATAAATAAGTTTTATTGATTGATTTTTGATAAATACATGTTATTGATTGATTTTTGATAAATACTTGTTATTGATTGATTTTTAATAAATACATGTTATTGATGGATTTTTAATAAATACATGTTATTGATTTATTTTTGATAAATACGTGTTATTGATTTATTTTTAATAAATACATGTTATTGATTGATTTTTAATAAATACATTTTATTGATTGATTTTTAATAAATACATGTTATTGATTGATTTTTGATAAATACATGTTATTGATTGATTTTTAATAAATACATGTTATTGATGGATTTTTGATAAATACTTGTTATTGATTGATTTTTAATAAATACATGTTAATGATTGATTTTTAATAAATACATGTTATTGATTGATTTTTGATAAATACGTTTTATTGATTGATTTTTGATAAATAGTTATTGATTGATTTTTAATAAACACATGTTATTGATTGATTTTTGATAAATACTTGTTGATTTATTTTTTAATAAATACATGTTATTGATTGATTTTTGATAAATACGTGTTATTGATTGATTTTTAATAAATACATGTTATTGATTGATTTTGATAAATACCTATTATTGATTGATTTTTGATAAATACTTATTGATTGATTTTTAATAAACACATGTTATTGATTGATTTTTTTTTTAAATACGTGTTATTGATTGATTTTTTTTTTTAAATACGTGTTATTGATTGATTTTTGATAAATACGTGTTATTGATTGATTTTTGATAAATACTTGTTGATTTATTTTTTAATAAATACGTGTTATTGATTGATTTTTGATAAATACTTGTTGATTTATTTTTTAATAAATACATGTTATTGATTGATCTTTGATAAATACTTGTTATTGATTTATTTTTAATTAATACATGTTATTGATTTATTTTTGATAAATACTTATTGATTTATTTTTAATAAATACATGTTATTGATTGATTTTTGATAAATACGTGTTATTGATTGATTTTTCATAAATACTTGTTGACAGATTTTTAATAAATACATGTTATTGATTTATTTTTGATAAATACTTATTGATTTATTTTTAATAAATACATGTTATTGATTGATTTTTCATAAATACGTGTTATTGATTGATTTTTCATAAATACTTGTTGACAGATGTTTAATAAATACATGTTATTGATTTATTTTTGATAAATACTTGTTATTGATTTATTTTTAATTAATACATGTTATTGATTGATTTTTGATAAATACTTGTTATTGATTGATTTTTGATAAATACGTTTTATTGATTGATTTTTGATAAATACGTTTTATTGATTGATTTTTGATAAATACTTGTTATTGATTGATTTTTGATAAAACGTTTTATTGATTTTTGATAAATACTTATTGATTGATTTTTAATAAATACATGTTATTGATTGATTTTTGATAAATACGTTTTATTGATTGATTTTTGATAAATACGTTTTATTGATTGATTTTTGATAAATACTTGTTATTGATTGATTTTTGATAAATACTTGTTGATTGATTTTTAATAAATACATGTTATTGATTGATTTTTGATAAATACTTGTTATTGATTTATTTTTAATTAATACATGTTATTGATTGATTTTTGATAAATACGTGTTATTGATTGATTTTTAATAAATACATATTATTGATTGATTTTTGATAAATACGTGTTATTGATTGATTTTTAATAAATACATATTATTGATTGATTTTTGATAAATACGTGTTATTGATTGATTTTTCATAAATACTTGTTATTGATTTATTTTTAATTAATACATGTTATTGATTGATTTTTAATAAATACTTGTTGATTGATTTTTAATAAATACATGTTATTGATTGATTTTTGATAAATATGTGTTATTGATTGATTTTTGATAAATACTTGTTATTGATTGATTTTTGATAAATACTTGTTATTGATTTATTTTTAATAAATATATGTTATTGATGGATTTTTGATAAATACGTGTTATTGATTGATTTTTGATAAATACTTATTGATTGATTTTTAATAAACACATGTTATTGATTGATTTTTGATAAATACTTGTTGATTTATTTTGTTGATTTATTTTTTTAATAAATACATGTTATTGATTGATTTTTGATAAATATATGTTATTGATTGATTTTTGATAAATACGTGTTATTGATTGATTTTTAATAAATTCATGTTATTGATTGATTTTTGATAAATACGTGTTATTGATTGATTTTTAATAAATACATGTTATTGATTGATTTTTGATAAATACGTGTTATTGATTGATTTTTGATAAATGCATGTTATTGATTGACTTTTGATCAATACTTATTGATTGATTTTTGATAAATACGTTTTATTGATTGATTTTTGATAAATACGTGTTATTGATTGATTTTTGATAAATACTTGTTATTGATTGATTTTTAATTAAAACATGTTATTGATTGATTTTTGATAAATACGTGTTATTGATTGATTTTTGATAAATACGTGTTATTGATTGATTTTTGATAAATACTTGTTATTGATTGATTTTTAATTAAAACATGTTATTGATTGATTTTTGATAAATACGTGTTATTGATTGATTTTTAATAAATACATGTTATTGATTGATTTTTGATAAATACGTGTTATTCATTGATTTTTGATAAATACTTGTTATTGATTTATTTTTAATTAATACATGTTATTGATTGATTTTTAACAAATACATGTTATTGATTGATTTTTAACAAATACATGTTATTGATTGATTTTTGATAAATACATGTTATTGATTGATTTTTAATAAATACATGTTATTGATTGATTTTTGATAAATACGTGTTATTGACTGATTTTTGATAAATACATGTTATTGATTGATTTTTAATAAATACATGTTATTGATTGATTTTTGATAAATACGTGTTATTGATTGATTTTTGATAAATACTTGTTATTGATTTATTTTTAATTAATACATGTTATTGATTGATTTTTAATAAATACATGTTATTGATTGATTTTTGATAAATACGTGTTATTGATTGATTTTTGATAAGTACTTGTTATTGATTGATTTTTAATTAAAACATGTTATTGATTGATTTTTGATAAATACATGTTATTGATTGATTTTTGATAAATACTTGTTATTTATTTATTTTAATTAATACATGTTATTGATTGATTTTTAATAAATACATGTTATTGATTGATTTTTAATAAATACATGTTATTGATTGATTTTTGATAAATACTTGTTGATTGATTTTTAATAAATACATGTTATTGATTGATTTTTGATAAATACTTGTTATTGATTGATTTTTGATAAATACTTGTTATTGATTTATTTTTAATTAATACATGTTATTGATTTATTTTTAATTAATACATGTTATTGATTGATTTTTGATAAATACTTGTTGATCGATGTTTAATAAATACATGTATTGATCTCTGGTGTGAGGCTCATGGCGTGTTTGTCGTCGTTGAATCTGGAGATAAAAGTCAAAGTCAAAAGTGACTTTAATGAAGGAGGATAAAAACAGGCGGAGCATGAAGAAGAACGAGTGAAGGTGTAGAAGCAGAGATGAGGTTATGAAGGAGTGAAGACGAGGAGGAGGAACCGCTCTTCATTTAGTGCTTCAGTGGAGGAGAACGTGAAGAGACTTCTCTGATGGTTCTGATGGTTCTGATGGTTCTGATAGTTCTGATGATTCTGATGATTCTGATGGTTCTGATAGTACTGATGGTTCTGGTGGTTCTGATGGTTCTGGTGGTTCTGATAGTACTGATGGCTCTGAATGTTCTGATGGTTCTGATGGTTGTGATGGTTCTGATAGTTCTGATTGTGATGGTTCTGATGGTTATAATGGTTCTGATGGTTCTGATAGTACTGATGGTTCTGGTGGTTCTGATAGTACTGATGGTTCTGAATGTTCTGATGGTTCTGATATGTCTGATGGTTGTGATGGTTCTGATAGTTCTGATTGTGATGGTTCTGATGGTTATAATGGTTCTGATGGTTCTGGTGGTTCTGATAGTTCTGATGGTTCTGATAGTACTGATGGTTCTGATGGTTCTGATAGTTCTGATGGTTCTGATAGTTCTGATGGTTCTGATGGTTCTAATGGTTCTGATGGTTCTGATGATTCTAATGGTTCTGATGGTTCTGATGGTCTGATGGTTTTAATGGTTCTGATGGTTCTGATGATTCTAATGGTTCTGATGGTTCTGATAGTTCTGATGGTTCTGATGGTTCTGATGGTTTTAATGGTTCTGATGGTTCTGATGGTCTGATGGTTTTAATGGTTCTGATGGTTCTAATGGTTCTGAAGTGTTGACACATTAATGTTGTGTATCTGGAGAACAAGATGAAACTTCCTTGTAGACTCTTCATTAATAACATCTCAAACATTGTGGAACCTTGACTTAGACCCGACTGACCTCAGAACCTTCAGGCCTGTTTCTGATCTTCATTCTTGTCCAAGA
>JACEEU010000783.1:0-17500 GCA_016630915.1 Callionymus lyra
AAGTTTTATTTATTACACAAAAGTGAAACGTGCAGAACACAAGGTCAACATTGAAAAGTCACTTCCTGCTGCAACCATGTGACAGGAACAGGAAGTGGAGTAAACGTGCGCGTCAGTCATGTGACCTTCAGAGTAAAGTGCTGCAGAAACTCTTCATGTCGCTTCACCTGTGCAGCAGTTGTGCAGCAGTTGTGTAGCAGTTGTGTAGCAGTTGTGTAGCAGTTGTGTAGCAGTTGTGCAGCAGTTGTGCAGCAGTTGTGTAGCAGTTGTGTAGCAGTTGTGTTACCTGTGCACGGCGGCGTCTGGTTGTCGTAGCGAGAGTTGCTGCTCACCAGAGCCTCGTCGTCCGTGTCGCTGTCGCTGCTGCTGCTCTGAGCCGGAGCTGATGTGGCGTCAGAAGTAGGATGGCACACGACGTGGCGTCAGTAGTAGGATGGCACACGACGTGGCGTCAGTAGTAGGATGGCACACGACGAGGCGTCAGAAGTAGGATGGCACACGACGTGGCGTCAGTAGTAGGATGGCACACGACGAGGCGTCAGAAGTAGGATGGCACACGACGGGCGTCAGTAGTAGGATGGCACACGACGAGGCGTCAAAGAAGTAGGATGGCACACGACGTGGCGTCAGTAGTAGGATGGCACACGCAGAGGCCAGAGAGCGTGTCAGGCGTCAAAGTAGGATGCCCGCACACCCACGAGGCGTCAGAAGTAGGAGGGCAGGCACACGACGAGGCGTCAGAAGTAGGATGGCACACGACGAGGCGTCAGAAGTAGGATGGCACACGACGAGGCGTCAGAAGTAGGATGGCACACGACGAGGCGTCAGAAGTAGGATGGCACACGACGAGGCGTCAGTAGTAGGATGGCACACGACGAGGCGTCAGAAGTAGGATGGCACACGACGAGGCGTCAGTAGTAGGATGGCACACACGGCGTCAGGCAGTCGAAGTAGGATGGCACACGACGAGGCGTCAGAAGTAGGATGGCATGGCACGACGAGGCGTCAGAAGTAGGATGGCACACGACGAGGCGTCAGAAGTAGGATGGCACACGACGAGGCGTCAGAAGTAGGATGGCACACGACGAGGCGTCAGAAGTAGGATGGCACACGACGAGGCGTCAGAAGTAGGATGGCACACGACGAGGCGTCAGAAGTAGGATGGCACACGACAAACGATGGAAATAAAAACTTATTAATGATTTAGAAAATGTTTGTGAATTAATGTGAAAACTTTCAAACACACACACACACACACACACACACACACACACACACACACACACACACACACACACACACACACACACACACACACACACACACACACACACACACACACACACACACACACACACACACACACACACACACACACACACACACACACACACACACACACACACACACACACACACACACACACACACACACACACACACACACACACACACACACACACACACACAGACCTTCAGACTGAGACGAGGGTCGGTCCAGCAGCGAGACGTCCGTGTCCATCAAGGCGGCTCTGTGGGGACAGGAAGTGGTGAGGAGAGGAAGTGGCGAGGACAGGAAGTGTTGAGGACAGGAAGTGTTGATGACAGGAAGTGGGGATGACAGGAAGTGGCGATGACAGGAAGTGGCGATGAGGACAGGAAGTGGTGCGGACAGGAAGTGGCGATGACAGGAAGTGGTGAGGACAGGAAGTGGCGATGACAGGAAGTGGTGCGGACAGGAAGTGGCGAGGACAGGAAGTGGCGAGGACAGGAAGTGGCGAGGACAGGAAGTGGCGAGGACAGGAAGTGGCGATGACAGGAAGTGGTGAGGACAGGAAGTGGCGATGACAGGAAGTGGTGCGGACAGGAAGTGGCGATGACAGGAAGTGGTGCGGACAGGAAGTGGCGATGACAGGAAGTGGTGCGGACAGGAAGTGGTGATGATGCAGAGACGAGAGACTCACCCGAGGGGTCTGAGGCTGGAGCTGAAGGACGAGGAGAAAACCTCGTCTCTGGACCCGGAGGCGAACATCTGCGGCTCCAACGAGAACTGATGCTTCTGAAGGTTCTGAAGGTTCTGCTCGGAGTCGCCGTCTGTCACCACAAGTCATTAATGTTGTGACGTCACTTCAATCCTGATCCACCAGAGAGACAAGAACCTTCAGCTCGCCCCGGCTCCGTCGCGCCTCCTCGCGCCTCCTTCTCCTCTGGACTCCTGGTCTTCACGGAGCTGCCGACGTCCATCACGGGCGACAGAGACTTCCTGACTGCACACGACACGTGAGTCCCGGAGCAGCAGGACCGAAGGTTCTGGACTCACCAGGACGGCAGGACCTGGAGCGAACCGAGGCCCTCAGCAGGTCCCCGGGTTTGAGCGAGTCCTCCGCGCTCAGGACCCCCGAGGGGCCCGGACGAGAGTCCCCCGACACCTGGGCCTCCATCATCTGACTCTTCACGTCGGACATCTTGTTGCGGACCTCGGCCATCTGCGCCTTGAGGCGGATCAGGACCGCCGAGTCTGGCGTGGAGCGTCGGACCACCTGCGGGCGGCGCTCTCGCTCCTTCCGGGTCGCCTGGTTCACTGGAACCCACGGCGGCGTCAGGTCTCGGTCCACGTGAGGGAGGAGGACTTACCTTGGGCGTGCAGGAGGGAGACCGGGGGCCGGGGCTGGAGACCCCACAGGGACTCCACGCTGCTCCGCTCGTTCAGGTCCAGCAGCTGGATCAGGATGACCGGGTCCAGGTCCAGCAGGCTGGAGCCCACGGCGGCGGCGGCTGCAGCTCCACTGCTGTGGAGGGACCTGGAGGAGCGAAGACCTCCTGCAACACAGACCTGGTTCAGAGGATCTGCATCTGATCCTCAAGAACTCCAGAGTCCACTTCATGAGACGAGAGTCAAGAGTTCGTCTGTCAATCAAACCTTGAAACATTTTCACTACTTCATTTAACCTTGAACCTTCATCTCCACGACCCTCTCAGTCACGTGACCAACAGCTCCCATCATGCTTTGCAGCCCACTCCCGTCACTCCCGTCACTCCTGTCACTCCTGTCACTCCTGTCACACCTGTCACACCTGTCACACCTGTCACACCTGTCACACCTGTCACACCTGTCACACCTGTCACACCTGTCACTCCTGTCACACCTCCCTGTCACTCCTGTCACCCTGTCCTCCTGTCCTCCTGTCACCTCCTGTCACACCTGTCACACCTGTCACTCCTGTCACACCTGTCACACCTGTCACCTGTCACACCTGTCACACCTGTCACACCTGTCCCCTTTTTTTTTTTATCCTTCCTCCTGTCACTCCTGTCCTGTCACACCTGTCACACCTGTCACTCCCTGTCACACCTGTCACACCTGTCACACCTGTCACACCTGTCACACCTGTCACACCTGTCACTCCTGTCACTCCTGTCACACCTGTCACTCCTGTCACTCCTGTCACACCTGTCACTCCTGTCACTCCTGTCACACCTGTCACACCTGTCACACCTGTCACACCTGTCACACCTGTCACACCTGTCACACCTGTCACACCTGTCACACCTGTCACACCTGTCACCCTGTCACTCCTGTCCTCCTGTCACACCTGTCACACCTGTCACTCCTGTCACTCCTGTCACTCCTGTCACACCTGTCACACCTGTCACACCTGTCACTCCTGTCACACCTGTCACTCCTGTCACACCTGTCACTCCTGTCACTCCTGTCACTCCCACTCCTGTAACCTCACTCCTGTCACACCTGTCACACCTGTCACTCCTGTCACACCTGTCACACCTGTCACACCTGTCACACCTGTCACACCTGTCACACCTGTCACTCCTGTCACACCTGTCACACCTGTCACACCTGTCACACCTGTCACACCTGTCACACCTGTCACACCTGTCACACCTGTCACACCTGTCACACCTGTCACTCCTGTCACTCCTGTCACTCCTGTCACACCTGTCACACCTGTCACTCCTGTCACTCCTGTCACTCCTGTCACACCTGTCACACCTGTCACACCTTCCTTCACACCTTCACACCTTCTTCCTTTTCCTGTCACACCTGTCACACCTGTCACACCTGTCACACCTGTCACACCTGTCACACCTGTCACACCTGTCACACCTATCACACCTATCACTCAGGTGAATCCGTGACTCAAACCCCTCGAGCTCATGATTCAAACTTCACCTGCGGCTCCGACCAGGTCTTCGGTCAACTCTCCCTCCTCCGTCTCCAGACCCCCCATGAAGTCCACGTCGTTCTCTCCGGACCTGGAGGTTCAGAGTCAGGAGGACGATCAGGAACATCAGAGTCAGGAGGAGGATCAGGAACATCAGAGTCAGGAGGAGGATCAGGAACATCAGAGTCAGGAGGAGGATCAGGAACATCAGAGTCAGGAGGAGGATCAGGAACATCAGAGTCAGGAGGAGGATCAGGAACATCAGTCACAAACGATTCCAATATTACATTAAAATAAACTTTATTAATATATATTTTTAATCATTTTATTTAATCATTTCTATAAGTTGTTAAAATAATGCATATTTTTGCAAACATAGATTTGAATACAACTTACAGTCTTAAATCAATATAAATGTTGCTATAATAGAGTCTCCATACAAAACCAACAGAGCTCAGAGATACTTCTACGTCGTCACATGATCGTCACATGATCGTCAGCTCCTCACACGATTGGTTGAGAGTTTGATCAGTAGCTCTGTGTTCTGTTGGTTTGGTCTGGAGACTATGATAACATTTATATTGAATTCTTTTTAAATTACGAACTGAAATGCCTTAAATTTAGATTTTTTATTTTTTTTAATCGTTATATTGGAATAAGATTCAAACCAAAGTGTAAAAAAATGATAATGGAATAATAATTGTATTTCATTATTTAATAAAAACCAAATGAATTAAACATAATTGAGTAAAATCATCAAAGGTTTCAATAAAAGACATTTTAACGACTGATCTGCTCACATGGTCTCCTCGTCGATGTCGTTCTCCTCCGTGTTGCTGGTGGCCGTGGAGCTTCCAGACGTGCTGCTGCCGTCCAGAGGGTTGAGCTCCTCCTCCGTGAGACAGTCCACCTCCAGGTCCCCGTCGGACAGGTCCTGAGCAGGAGGCGGGTCAGACGAGTCGGGGGTCGAGGGTCGGGGGTCAGGGGTCGAGGGTCGCTCACGCTTACGTTGGAGTCGTCGTGCTGCGTTCGCTCCTCGTCGCACTTCTTGCTGCCGACGGTGGAGGTCAGGAGGTCGTCCTCGCTCTTGACCGACTGGGGGTCTCGCTCCGAGGCGGTGCTTCCTCCGGCCGGTCTCAGGTCCGGGGGCGACGAGCTCCGCGACGACTGGTGCCGGAACAGCTCGATGGCGAGTCTCTGGAAGATGTTGTGGTTCCAGTTCAGAAGAAGAACAAGATATTTCACACGTTCTCATGTGACCAACGTCTTCTTGTGCCTCTTGACCTTTAACCTCCTCCATACAACCTTAACTCAAGGTCGTGGTCAGAACTAGTGTTTTTTAAATATATAGATTTAAGTGAATGTGATTATGAACATCTTTTAATATATACTTTTATGTAGTTCATCAGTTGAAGCTAAAGAAAGTCTTGTTTATATTTTACATTCTTTTCAAATCTTATCGCAGCAACTTAAGATAAAAAAACATGTTGAAAACTAAAACTTTAATTTTGTTACTTTTCTTTTTATCCATTAGAATATTAATTTATGTAAATCTAGACTCAATTTTTTCTTTTATCATTTCAGTGAAATTATTTTGCAAAAATTGAAAAAGTAGAGTTTTTTTATTCCATTTACAATAAAAGAGTAAATATAATGGACTTTATATTCTCTTTGAATCCGTTAAACTTATGTTTCCTGACAGTTGAGCTGCTTTGATACGTTTCTATGGAAACTCATTCAAAATAAACATGAATTAATTAAAAGGTCGACATGACGACGATTGAAAGTTGAAATGTTCACTTCAATAAACAGATTCATGAGTAAAATAAATGAAATCAAAATAAAATGTAAGTAATATCAGGAGATGGAAGATTTAAAGACTTGATGCGATTCTTCATCGTGACGAGAAGACGTTCCATTTGAAACCGTAAGAAGGTTCTGGTACCTCCTTGAGGTTGTTGATCTGCTGGATGTAGCCGCTCTGGGCCGACTCCAGCTGGCTGATGTACCAGTACTGGTCCCTGCACTTCTGGAAGAAGGTGGGCGAGCGGACCTGGTACCGCAGCACCAGCGTGTCCGTCTGCATGTTGAGGTAGCCCTCGCTGGCCAGCAGGTCCAGCCTGAAGAAGCGGTTGTAGCCCCAACACTCGCCCACCTCGAAGTCCGACGCAAACTCCCGGATGATGTTCTTGGAGGGGTCGCTGGAGGCCTGGTGGACCATCTCCACGCGGTACTCGTACCTGCACCAGACTCAAGGTCACCATCGTAGAACCATCAAAGCTTTTGTCACTTTAAATACTTTTAAATCAAATGGTTCTGAACACGTGAAATAAACTTGTTCAACTTCAGACCAGACGTCGTCGTCAGCAGAGTCACGTGACTCAGTAGAAATATATACAAGTCTATATCAGTTTCTTCAGAATATTGATTGAATTTAACATCAATTATTGAAATATCTTTAAAGAATTTAATAATAATTTAATTAATAATTTAATAGAATTAAATATATATATTTTTTTGAATATAGTTTGATAAAGTTATTCCAACAATTTAATAATAAATGTAATCTTTCCGTAATTCTTTAGTTAAATATAAATGTGTCTCCAGACCAAAGCAACAGAGCAGGAGCTACTGGATCAGACTCGCATCACGAGACTCTGTGAAAGTCGAGGATCAACTCTTTGCTCCAGATGTTCGTAAAAAGCGGAAACAAGAAGCTGGTCTACACGAGACCTTCACTGGAATCTCAGTCGTCTGGAGGCACAATCATCATCTGATCTTCTCCAGCAACCAATCACAAAACACCAGCTCTACACTGATCCCACGTCAGTTTAGATCCAGGTCTCGTTTCCAGCTCCTTCAGGCACAAACACACCTGGATCAGGTGACAACACCTGTGACTCACTTTGAGGTTTCAGGGAGTCCGGCCGACAGCTCCAGGAAGACGGACAGATAGTTTCCACGGACGACGCCGTTCCCGTCCTGAGAAGATCAGAGAAAACAGCAGAAGAAGAATCAACAGTCGTCACATGTTTAGTCACACATTAAACACATGTTAACTGTTAATATGTTACAAGATAAAAATATCTTTAATTCATGTTATATTTGCCGTTTTATATCATTTCTTTACATTATTTATTTTGTGCAAAAAGTTGTTTTTTTAGTTACATTTTTTCTCGACGGACGCGGACGAGGTTTCAAAATATGAATCTTTTCATGTTTGAATTGATGGTTAAAAGGTTCCTTGAGGAGCTTCAACACCTACTGGATAGACCTTGAGTCTCCAACAGAGTCCAGAGATCTGCAGTGGAGGACTGTAGACCGGATCCGCTCGCTGCCTCAGAGTGCTGCACACAACAACAACACAACAACAACACAACAATTCAATTCAATTTTATTTCAAGTGTCTTATCATAACAAAGTTATCTCAAGACACTATACAGTTGAAATAAGACTACAGTTGATTAAGGAAAAATAGATCCAGCAATTCAACAAAGAGCAAGAAACAAAACACTGTACAGTGAGCAATGGAGAGGAAAAACTTCCTTTTAGAAGCAGAAACCTGGAGCGGAACCAGACTCATTGTTGACGGCCTGCCGCTTTGACCGGCTGGGAGGAAGGATGGGGGGGTAGACAGATGGATAAGGAGAGGAGTGAGGGAGGATATAGTGAGAGAAAAGAGGAGAGTGTAGGAGGGTCCATGGGGGGGAACAACACAACAACACAACAGTGTCAACACACACAACATGCTCCTCGTTGCTGGTGATTCTTCAGTGCTGTGTCTCCAATCGCATACTAGCGTATTAAAAGTTAGTATTTTTAGTACGTTAGTGTGTCTCAATTCTTAGTATGCGAAATTTAGTGCTCCATGCATACTAAATTGGCGTACTTACACGCCCACAACACTAGCATGGTTCGATGGACACTAACCACACTAAACAACCGCCATTTTAGTGACGTTTTAAACGGAAGTTACGTCATATATAAATGCATATATATTCATATACTTAAATGTGTATTTTCAGCATCAGTAGGAGGATAAACACGTCTTCGCTGCTGATACCAGCTTAAATATCTCGCGATTATTTAGATTCTCATATTTTTTCTTTATTTCTTTTTCCAAAGTTGCAATACGTGCTGCCAGCAGGTGTCGCTAGCGTTCAAACAGCTGCTTGAAACATCGTTAAGTAGAAGTAGAAGAAGAAGCTGTCATGTGATCTCCGGTTAGTGTGTAGCTTCAGGGTTTGATTTGAGACAAACTATCTGTGGAGAATTTGCGTACTAGTTAGTATGCATACTAAACTGATGCATACTAACTTCTAGCATACTAAGATTAGTATGCGATTTGAGACACAGCACGGGTTTGAACGACTCAAGAGGAGAAGAACATGTGGAAACATCTCCTTCATCTCCATGAAAACATGTCCATGAACTCCTGCTCAAAGCTGGTTTGTCGTCTCAGTCGTACGAGAGTCAAACACGCGATGAAACATATCCATGGAAACAAGTTTGTTAAAATAAATAAAAGCATATGTCAGACGCTCTCAAGCCGAAGCTACAAACTCAACAATCAAAAGTATAAACACGATCCTGATCATGGTCTGGAGCGAAGAAACCAATGAAACAAACATCATTCGAGGTTCAGGAGGACAAAATAAATACATCATTGATCATATATTAATTAAGAAATACTCATTTACAGCCACGTGAATAAAGACGCACCTGAAGTTGACCAAGACAAACGTACTGGAGTCGTAAGCAGGAACCAGTTCACTGGAAACAAAACATACAGTCAGGGTTGGACTCGAGATCCTGTCGCAGCACAAGAGAAACCATGAGGACGACTGGTGAGAATCAAACCTTCTCTTGTGCTGAAGATTTGGTTTCTTGGATCTAAATCATTCATCTTCGCTATAATGAGGTTCATTAAAGTTAACTTATCCAGTTACACACGTTCAACACAAACATCAATACTTTTCTTGTTTTTCTTTTTCAATCGTGACTTTTTCATCCATCCATCTGGTGAATTTAGGCACAAAGTCCATATTTAGTTTGGTGTCATCGTCAGACATTTATTATCATTTGACTCGTTTTAAAACCAAGTTTAGAAGTTAAAACTCACTTCAAATGTTCAAATGAACCGAGAAAATACTTTTGAAATCAGAAAAAACATCTTAAAAAGATGGTTTTTTTATGGCTGTTTTAAATGGATTCATATTGAAACTAATCGGTTCTCATGTCTGAGTTGATAACTGCATGGATACGAGTGACTTCAAACCTGCAGGGGAACAGGTGTACCTGGTGAAGTCCGGCGGGACAGGTGTGGTGACGAACGACTGCATGGGTTTGGAATGAACCTGTTGGAAGGTGAGCAGGATCTCCGGGCTCTTGGAGATGAGCTCACTCTTGCTGCAGGAGTGAAGCTGGCGACGGAAGGACAGTCATTACTTGTGTCTGCAGACTGGAAGCAGGAAGTCACTGACCTGATGCTCCACCTTCTGCAGCAGAGACTCCAGCAGCTCCGTCTCCTGAGTCAGTGACGTCTTCTGTCCTGATGGAGAGAAGAGCCGCTATTCTGGGAGCCATCGAGACACATCAGGCCTGGTGGGTCAGGTGAGTGGGTGTGTGTGTGTGTGTGTGTGTGTGTGTGTGTGTGAGAGTGTGTGTGTGAGTGTGTGTGTGTGAGTGTGAGTGTGTGTGAGTGTGTGTGAGAGAGTGTGAGTGTGTGAGTGTGTGTGTGAGTTTGTGGTGGAGTGTGTGAGGAGTGTGTGTGAGAGTGTGTGTGAGTGTGAGTGAGTTTGTGTGAGTGTGTGTGAGAGAGTGTGAGAGTGTGTGAGTGTGTGAGTGTGTGAGTGTGTGTGAGTGTGTGTGAGTGTGTGTGTGTGTGAGTGTGTGTGAGTGTGTGAGAGTGTGTGTGAGAGTGTGTGTGAGAGTGTGTGTGAGTGTGAGTGTGAGTGTGTGAGTGTGTGTGAGTGTGTGTGTGTGTGTGTGTGTGTGTGTGAGTGCAGGACCGAGTCTGGATAAATCTTTCATGTAAGAATTCACCCCAGAGATCTAGAAATAGTGATCTTTCCTGCAGCGACAGAGATTCTGCAGGTTTTTTAGATCTCCAGCAAAACGGGTAATAAATAAATAAAGTTTTATGAAGAACACGTGAAGAACACGTGAAGAACACGTGAAGAACACGTGAAGAACACGTGAAGAACACGTAAAGAACACGTGAAGAACACGTGAAGAACACGTGAAGAACACGTAAAGAACACGTAAAGAACACTAAAGTGAAGAAAGTGAAGAACACGTGAAGAGTAAGAACACGTGAAGAACACGTGAAGAACACGTAAAGAACACGTAAAGAACACGTGAAGAACACGTGAAGAACACGTGAAGAACACGTGAAGAACACGTGAAGAAGTGCATCAGTTTTAAGATTTTATTGAAAAGTTATTGTTTTTTTAACCCTCGTCTTATCTCAAGGTGAAGGCCTTCGGGTCACCTTGACCCGGAGTTAACTCAAGGGATAAGCAGTTAAAAAAACATTGTTTTAATAATTTAATTCAATCATTTTGATATTGAAAGTTTGAATTTCTTATTAAATCCAATCATTTGCACGTTTGTACACGAATACCATCTATATTTAAATCCATTCAAAACATCATTCATGTCACTATTATTACAAACATTTCTAGATTGAGTTTCAAGGAAAACTTGAAAATATATATACTTTTTATTTAAATATCATTTGGAAAATATACAATTATTTTAGTTAAAAAAGAAACGTGAACTATGTCTAAAGCGCTCCAGACTCACCCATGAGTGTGATGAGTTTGTTCTTCAGCTGGTTGTCCAGACGTGCGATCATCATCTCCACAGCGTTCCTTATCTCTCGGACCCTCTCGTCCTTCGCTCCCCTCACGGCCTCCACGTTCCTCTCCTGACACACACACTCAGCTCTTCACTGACATCTAGTGGACATTTATGTCCATTTTCAAGAGCCTTAAAATTAATTTGTAAGTAATTCGTATCTATAGAGCTTTTCCAGGCCAGAGTCAAAACAATACTCACTAAAATATATACTTTAACATCAACTCAACGTCTGTTCATGTGAATCTAAACGTGTGTACAGTAAAATGTTAAATAAATGAAAATAAGATTAAACAATTTTTTATTTCTTTTAACCCTTTGAATTATTTTACAGTAATGTTCCATTTTAACAACGAAAACGAATCATCTTGTGTTTTATTAGTGTTATATTTGTGCCATTATTAACGAATCCTGTTGGTTTTTTGTTCCTTTTTATGTGAAGCAGCTTGTGATCGATGAAAATATATATCCATAAAAACATGTATTTTCATAGTCAAACAAACGAGTAGCAAATGAAGATACGATCAAATATACTTTTTGGTTTTGTTACAACTTTGTCATCACGTGATCTTAAGATCTCGTTTGAAAACAGAAGCTTCTCAACCACCAGTTCAAACACGCTGGTGACCATCATCTACTCACCACCTCCTGCACCAGACTGATGAGCTCCATGAGGCGGCGCCGCAGCTTAGAAACTTCCTCCTTGACTTTAGTGACGTGCTGCTCGTAGATCTCCACCAGAGGCTTGAAGGTGTGGCCGCCGTGCTGCGGAGAGACCACAGGTGTCAGGTGTGGATCACCTCAGTGGTGGTCTGTGCGGTGGTCTGTGAGGTGGTCTGTGTGGTGGTCTGTGTGGTGGTCTGTGTGGTGGTCTGTGAGGTGGTCTGTGAGGTGGTCTGTGAGGTGGTCTGTGTGGTGGTCTGTGAGGTGGTCTGTGAGGTGGTCTGTGAGGTGGTCCGTGTGGTGGTCTGTAGGTGGTCTGTAGGTGGTCTGTGTGGTGGTCTGTGAGGTGGTCTGTGAGGTGGTCTGTGTGGTGGTCTGTGTGGTGGTCTCAGTGGTGGTCTCAGTGGTGGTCTCAGTGGTGGTCTCAGTGGTGGTCTCAGTGGTGGTCTCAGTGGTGGTCTCAGTGGTGGTCTCAGTGGTGGTCTGTGCGGTGGTCTGTGAGGTGGTCTGTGAGGTGGTCTGTGTGGTGGTCTGTGTGGTGGTCTGTGAGGTGGTCTGTGAGGTGGTCTGTGCGGTGGTCTCAGTGGTGGTCTCAGTGGTGGTCTCAGTGGTGGTCTCACCATCCCCCCCCACAGAGCACACTGGTGGCAGATGCACTTCTTGCAGGTCCAGCAGAAAACACTGAGCTTCTCGTGGTGGTTCTCACACCTGCAGGGACGCAGGAGACCAGTTAGAATCTCACGTCAAACAGTCATGATTCTCCAACATTACAGAAGCCCCATGATGCACCTGGTCTGTGATATTGAGGTTTAAAAAACATTTGAAATACAATCAACAAGTCGTTTGTTTTACTTCTGCCAAGATTAACGCGACATCGTCGACTATAAAAAGTGTTGATTTCAAATTAAATAAATATTGTCATTTGTTTTGTTTCATTTTGAGTTTTTCTTCCTGAAGGAAGGATCTTTGGATCAGACTCACGAGGTGTCATCAGAACCAGCACCGGACCGGGAGAGAAGTTTTCTACCTTGTTTTCATCCACAGAACAAAAGAAAGTTGATTTAACCATGAATCATAATTATCTTTATTTTCAGTTTTACAAACGGCAGATCCTTTAAAGTGTTCATGATGTACAAGAGAAGCAACATGTTGGATATAAAGAAATACATTTATCATCAAAACAACAGTTTTGTTTGCATAGATTTGTCTTTTATTTTTGCACTTTTATTGTGAAGGGAAACGTTACAGTCGTGAGATTCATATGAAAATGTTTAGAGTGAAGAAGTTATTATAGTTTTTTAATATCGTTACTGTGTTTTTAAAGTTCATTGTTGATCTTGACATGTATTGTTCATTTTTATTTTAAATCAAAGTGTGACTTTTAAATACTTATGTAACAAACTGCAGGGAAAGTCAAGTAAATACTAGCAATACTAGCGAGTAACTAGAGCTGCAGCGATACTTTCATCGCAGAAGATAGATTTCGATTCTCTCTACGATAATCATTTGATGGACATCTGGTGATTCTTCCACCTTTTCTTGGGTTTAATTAATACAACTTTTCTCAAGCATTAGCTTCAGTCGCTGGAGTCACTGTATCCTCTCGTCCTCAGTCATCATTCTTCCTTTAGCTGTGGAGGACGTAACGACTGCTGCCCTCTAGAGGCCGGAGGTTTAGTTGCAACACAAACATGAACAAAGGCTGTGAATATTTAGATGTTAATTGTAAATTGAATTATTTTATCTTAAACTTTATTGAATATAAATGAACCAAAAAAAGATTTACGATGAGAATAAAATGTGATTTGAAAGCCAAAGATGAATCAAATAAAAACATGTTTACTCAAATAAACTCAAAACTATCGAGTATTGATATAGTATTTGGAAAAATATACCTTTTTCCTCAAAGTAATGGCTGTTGTTAGAAACTAAAGACTGTTTTTTATTTGATACAAACATAAGGTGTTGATAATGTGATTCTATCATATCATGATCATAGTGTTTGAAACTCCATCATCTGCTGAGACAGACGTCGGTCGGTTGAACAAAATGTCTTTTTTGATTCTTTCAAGTCTTGATCTTCATTCAACAAACTCACTTGTCCTTGTCGTTGTCCTCGTGCTTGCTGAGGCTGCAGAGCTGCAGCGTGTCCAGCTGCTGCGTGACCTCCTCGGCCCAGCGGCAGTTGACCAGCTCGCGCAGCTGCAGAGGAGCGCTGAGAAGAACATCAGAACCAGATGAATCCAAACGGGTTCATCACAATGATCGACGTGAGAAACGTGTCGGGACTCACCGGCAGTGAGGACA
The DNA here is from genome assembly GCA_016630915.1 of Callionymus lyra. NCBI lineage: Eukaryota > Metazoa > Chordata > Actinopteri > Syngnathiformes > Callionymidae > Callionymus > Callionymus lyra. Next base: position 14,012 of record JACEEU010000783.1, read on the forward strand.
CTGAGCCCTTTGTTCAGTCAACCATCGCTGAGGGACGACAACAAGTCATTAGAAACCAATCCTTACGTTCAAAGATGTGCTTCAACCTACTCGTATGCAGCTGAAGCAGCAGAGCTTGGAGCAGTGAGGACACAGCCGGGCGTCCCTCAGCTTCTCCATGCAGATGAAGCAGCGAAACACCTCCGCGATGCTCTAAACAGACAAACGGTTACACCTGGGATTCGAAATGAGACGTTTATCTGGTCCTGACCTCAACGCTTTGTTCGTCCATGTCGGCCAGTTTGAGCAGATGATCTCAGACAGAAGGAGGACGAGGGAACTTCAGGGCTGAGAAGATCAGAAACAAAGCTTCATTATTTCAACAAAAGGTTTTATAAGAAAATAAGTAAGTAATTTGTATAGAGCTTTTCCAGACGAGGGTCTCAAAGCGCTTAAACAATCAAAACAATACTCTAAAAAGTATATACTTTAAAGGTCAAGATAAAACTGAGAACACAACAGGAGTTCCAGAAAATCAAGGAAAAGCCTGAACAAATAGAAACGTCTTAAGATGTTTGTTGAAGGAGTCAGTAGATCATCAAACACAGATGTTTCTTGAAGGAGTCAGTAGATCATCAAACACAGATGTTTCTTGAAGGAGTCAGTAGATCATCAAACACAGATGTTTCTTGAAGGAGTCAGTAGATCATCAAACACACATGTTTCTTGAAGGAGTCAGTAGATCATCAAACACACATGTTTCTTGAAGGAGTCAGTAGATCATCAAACACAGATGGTTCTTGAAGGAGTCAGTAGATCATAAAACACATGTTTCTTGAAGGAGTCAGTAGATCATCAAACACACATGTTTCTTGAAGGAGTCAGTAGATCATCAAACACAGACGTTTCTTGAAGGAGTCAGTAGATCATCAAACACAGACGTTTCTTGAAGGAGTCAGTAGATCATCAAACACAGATGTTTCTTGAAGGAGTCAGTAGATCATAAAACAGAGACGTTTCTTGAAGGAGTCAGTAGATCATCAAACACAGATGTTTCTTGAAGGAGTCAGTAGATCATCAAACACAGATGTTTCTTGAAGGAGTCAGTAGATCATCAAACACAGATGTTTCTTGAAGGAGTCAGTAGATCATCAAACACACATGTTTCTTGAAGGAGTCAGTAGATCATCAAACACAAATGTTTCTTGAAGGAGTCAGTAGATCAAACACAGATGTTTCTTGAAGGAGTCAGTAGATCATCAAACACAGATGTTTCTTGAAGGAGTCAGTAGATATCAAACACAGATGTTTCTTGAAGGAGTCAGTAGATCATCAAACACAGATGTTTCTTGAAGGAGTCAGTAGATCATCAAACACACATGTTTCTTGAAGGAGTCAGTAGATCATCAAACACAAATGTTTCTTGAAGGAGTCAGTAGATCATCAAACACACATGTTTTCTTGAAGGAGTCAGTAGATCATCAAACACAAATGTTTCTTGAAGGAGTCAGTAGATCATCAAACACAGATGTTTCTTGAAGGAGTCAGTAGATCATCAAACACACATGTTTCTTGAAGGAGTCAGTAGATCATCAAACACAAATGTTTCTTGAAGGAGTCAGTAGATCAAACACAGATGTTTCTTGAAGGAGTCAGTAGATCATCAAACACAGATGTTTCTTGAAGGAGTCAGTAGATCATCAAACACAGATGTTTCTTGAAGGAGTCAGTAGATCATCAAACACACATGTTTCTTGAAGGAGTCAGTAGATCATCAAACACAGATGTTTCTTGAAGGAGTCAGTAGATCATCAAACACAGATGTTTCTTGAAGGAGTCAGTAGATCATCAAACACAGATGTTTCTTGAAGGAGTCAGTAGATCATCAAACACAGAGATGGTTCCAAAGCTTAGGAGCAACAGTCTGGAAGGATTTCTCTCCTCTGGTCCAGAAGTTCAGGAACCATCAGTAGATTCTGATCCACAGACCTCAGAGCCCGAGCTGGGGTGTAAGTCTGGATCAGATCACTGATGGAAGGTCTGACCATGAATAGATCTGAAAGTTAGAACCATAATTTTAAAATGATCCTGAAAGAAACTAGTGAAGAGTTTGAAGGAGAAATGTGAGTTCTTCTACTAGAGCGGCTCAGAATTCTGGCTGCAGAGTTTTGTATGAACTGCAGGCGAGACACATCCTTAACATTAAACATCCATAAATCTGAGGCTATAGCTTTAGATTTATTGTAGAATTTAACCGTCACCGGCTGAACCGGGTCTGCGAGGGTCAGAGCTCAGGTTGAGTCGGTTCTGAAGCTTGAATACGAGTCGATCACATGACAAAGTTTGATTGACAGCAGGAGTAGACGATGATGAAACAAGGCAGAGATTAACTCTCAAAATGTAAAATATTGACTCTTAGAAATCAGACCGATAAGGTCAACATTTAAGACACACGATAAACAGACACACTTGTTGTGTGTTGATGTGTAGAAGTGAGACAGTGTTTGGTGGTTTCATGATTTAAACAAACACAACTTCAAAGAATCTTCGCTGTTGATTCACCACTTGAACCCATGTTGTCCCTGCAGGGATTCTCGTCTACACACAAATATTCAGACATAAACAACCCGTTGTGTCATCGTTTGCTCATCTTAATGGAGGGTTTCAGACACAGTGTTGACAAACAACAGTGTTGACAAACAACAGTGTTGACAAACAACAGTGCTTTTATTTGAGCCCATGACGACACACTTCTATTTACGTTTAGAGTCAAACGAAAAGAGGGATTGAACCCAGCGTCATGTTTGACTTTAAGACGGTGAGTGACACATGTGCAGGACGTGTCGCACATCTTTGAATGAAAGAATAAACATGTGTTCAATGAAGGGAAGAATCTGTCAATCAATCCAACACGAATGGTTCCGACCCTGCAGTGACCGACAGCAGCCACAGGATGGAGCTTGAACGTTAGAGCAGCCAAAAGAAGGAAGGAAAATAAACATAAAAGTAAATTCTGGAATAAAACTCTTAGTTTTAATTTGATTGTAAACGACAGGAGATCGACACGGACCAGAACAGTTTAAGACTTCTTTCCACCGTCTACTGTCTCATGAGTGTTACTTCATTAAATTGTATTGTTGTTTTATTTATTTATTTATTGTTAATATTTCATTATGTTCATTATGTTATTTTATTATATGTTGCCACCGGAAAAGTCGTCTTTCCAACACTGGAATAAAAGTTTTCTGATTCTGATTATATCCTTATATTTTTCTAATTTTATTTAAAAATAAAAAAAGCATATTTCATACATTTTAAAATAGAAAATGAGAAACATTCTATAAAAACAAAAGGGTTATTATAACATAAATGTTACATTTAAATTCCATTTCAAACAAATGTAATCTAACTTTATTTTGGAAAACATATGAACAAAAAAAACATTAAAAGGGGAAATTAACAGATAAACATCATTTTAACCCGTTTTGTTCAATTTAAAATCAAGCTTCA
>JACEEU010000783.1:22500-25000 GCA_016630915.1 Callionymus lyra
CTGGCACCCAGAGAAGAAACATCAGTTCACTCTCAAATATTTTAATCATAATATTATGAAAATGATTAAATATTTCAATTAATTACAGTTAAGTTTAAAAATGACATGAATTTATAGTGAATTGTGGAGAAACTTCGATACATTTAACTGAAATAAAAAAGATGATCGAAGAACTTTTTCTTTTGATTGACAGAATATTTGTTGTCAAAGATTTCTTTTCAAAGTTTTCTGGATTAAACTAATGTTTCTGGCATTGAAGACATTTTTGTGATCGAAGCAAATTGAAAATTTGACGTTTTATAGTCAAAAATGATGATAAATGTTTTTATTTTTATTGATGAAAGTCATGAAGTAAATGTATTTTTAAACAATATTTATCTTTAGTTCTTAGTTCGTTAATTCAAAGTTAGTGAAATCATTGAATATGTCAAATATAATTATAATTATTATAATTATTTATACTTAAACATTAAATATTATTGATTATCGATTTAAAACTCAGCACACATTCATCCTCTGTCCCAGCTACACAGGTTAAGACGCAGAGAAACCATCAGAGAGAAGCAGCAACACCTGACCCTTGTGTCGTCTCAGGGTCAAAGGTCAACAACCTCTACATATGCACCGGACGAGGTCGTTCATCTTTGACCCAGAGACAAAACAAGGGATACCACAAACACCTTTGGGTCACCTTGACCCTGAGGTAACACGAGAGATAAAACGTCGTAGTTTAAATGTTTATCTTTCCTCAAATTCATCTGAATTTTAATACAATTTGTTTAAAATATAAGTTTTTTAAATACGTTTTTTTGTTAAAAAGGTTCAGAAGATGTTTCACCTTCAGATCAACAGAACACACACTTGATAGTTACTGACATGAACCACGTTTAATGCTGTACTTAAACATAATATGTCACCATGAAGTTAGTTTAGTAAGTACCAGGTTCAAATATTCATGTACATATAAATCATGTTCTAGATGACACATTTAATCTAATATTATTATGAATTTAAGTATTTTATTAGTCAAGTTTCAAATAACTTCATCAGAGGGAGAAAATAAACACATTTGAAACAATAAATCATTCAAAAATAAGTCTTAGTTTCATCAGAACCAGGATGAGGTTCGTGCAGCAGAACTTCAAACTCAAACTAATGAAACATCGTAAAACACCAGGATTACAATATTGTACTTAAAAACACATTCTAACATGTCGTCGTTATTCAACATAGTTTTATTCACTGAAATACATCAAAGAAATGAGGAGTTTATGGCAAAAGTGAATTAAAACAAATACTAGGAAACTATAAAATGAACATTTATCTATATATATATATATACATATTTCACTCTTCAATGTTTTTCGTGGTGAATTAAAAAATGCTCGGAAACTAAAGTTTCAAATCTTGCCGCAGACGAGTTGATGAAAATCAAATATTGAACGAAGTGAATATAACGACTCAGTCTCTCCCTCGCCTGGAGTGGATCGACAGAACAAACACTTCCAAACCATCACATGTTCAAACAACAACCATCAAACCACGATTCAAGAAGATTCAGCAGGAAATAGAAAATCTGGAGGCAGAATCCTCAGGACAACCAGACTGTGACCATCAGACATCACCTGATGAAGTTAAACATACGAGTTGATTCGTCATAGAGTTGATCCTGAATATCTGAATATTCATGTGGAGACGACGCTTTCATTTATTTAATACCCACATTATTGACCTTTTGAACTTATCTTTTCAATGATCATCATTTGTCTTTTACACTGAATTAAAGTTAGAATTGTTGATTTATTCACTGGTGAATAATATAGAGAAGACGTGTCTTCAATGTTGTAATTATTTATTATTATTATTATTTATTGTTTATTATTTATTATTATTATTAATGTTGTTCAATGTTATTATTATTATTGTGATTATTATTATTTATTATTATTATTATTTTTAATATCAGTATTATTAATGTTGTTCAATGTTGTTATTATTAATTATTATAATAATAATAATGATTGTTATTATTAATGTTGTTCAATGTTATAGTTTTTATTGTCATTATTATTATTATTATTAATATCAGTATTATTAATGTTGTAATTATTTATTATTACTATTATTGTCATTATTATTATTATTTTTATTATTATTATTTATGTTTAATTATTATCATTATTATCTATGTTGTTATTATAAAGTATTATCAAAATAATAACAATTATTATTATTAATGTTGTTAAATGTTTGTCTTCTGAACACGATGCTCAACATGTCAGTAGAACTTGGAGCCAAAACTCGACTCAAACTGATCACATGACCACAAATATAGTCCAGTAAAAGTAAGTCATGTATTAAATATTTAAAAACTAAATTAAAAGTAGTTTTTTATGATAAAGGCAAATAAAACATACCTTAAAATAAATGTTTATTTAGTTTTTCTAATTACACTTTAAACAAACATAACAAATACTAAAAACTAGTGTAAAAACAACAT
>JACEEU010000783.1:30000-79086 GCA_016630915.1 Callionymus lyra
TGATCCTTGTCGGGATAGTTACGGTAAAAACGTGGAGATAGAAAGTAAAAAGAAAACAAGAGTCAAGTTCTTTCCTTTTTCATCTCGTGTAAGTCATTTATCAACTTATGTAAGTATTTTATTAACTCGTTTAAGTCATGTATCAACTAATGTAAGTCATGTTTATTATTGAGTTCGTTTATTAAAGTTCGCTAATGCGTCGCACGTCAGTGACGCACCCGGAAGAAAACTTTATATAATTATCATTTTTATTCACTTAACGAGTAAATATCGTCTTGACTTCAATGACGTTTATTATAAATGGTTCTTGTGAAAGTAAAACTCATTTAAAGCAGTATATTCGTGTATATATTAAAGTGTTAAATGTTAATATATTATATAATAAAATGTTAAATAAAATGTTAATGAATAACAATAAGTTATTATTAACATTATTATTGTTTCTCCAGGATCTCGCTTCTCTTCACCCGATGCAGCAGCTGGTTCTGATGCCTACGTCACTTCCGTCCTCCTCGCCCTTCCTTCTCTCGCAGAACCACAGCAGCCAGAGTAGGTCGAGGGTTCGAGTCCCGCAGCAGCGAGTGTGAACTTTAACCTTTGACCTTTTTTATTACGTTATACTTTTACATTTGACACAGTTTATTATGACATAAATATAATAATTCATTTAAATTTAAATTAATCTGCGTTTGATGTTTTTTATATTTAAAAAATCAAGTGAAATAAAATATATTAAAAATGCATTTTCTTCCTCAGTAAAAAACATTAAAAAGAATAAAACTATAAAAAATTAAATGAAGACAGAAGATTATTTTATTGATTCATTGATTAATTAATTAATTGATTGATTTCTTGATTTCTTGATTCTTGATTCATTGATTTATTGATTGATTTATTTACCTATTTATTTATTATTGATTGATTGATTGATTGATTGATTTATTGATTTCTTGATTGATTTATTTACTTATTTATTTATTATTGATTGATTGATTGATTTATTGATTGATTTTAGCTTTGCCGGCTCTTCTAACAGTCACTGTATATCATTGAATGACTATCAACTTATTTGACAAGAGAAGAAGAACAACGACAATCTTCTTCTGGTCCTGCAGGTCTTCTCCAGCAGAACATGTTGTCTCTCCCGGGTCAGAGTCAAGGTGGACTCTTGCAGCACCAGCCGGGTCTGGCTCTGACTCCACAGGTACAGTTTTCTCAAGATTCTGGATCAATAATCAATAATGATGATCTAACACGAGGACCATGTGGTTCCAGGCCATGAGCCGCACGGGTCTGGGGGGTCCGACCATGGAGACCCACATGGACATGTCTCACCTGCAGATGCCGAAGCACATGTCCGTCCCTCACGACGAGCCCAGCGACCTGGAGGAGCTGGAACAGTTCGCCAAGGCCTTCAAGCAGCGGCGCATCAAGCTGGGCTTCACGCAGGTAGCAGGTGTTCCGGGGTCGAAGGTCGTGTGAAGGTGAAGCGTGACTGAAGATGATGCTCCTCAGGGCGACGTGGGTCTGGCCATGGGGAAGCTCTACGGGAACGACTTCAGCCAGACGACCATCTCGCGCTTCGAGGCCCTCAACCTGAGCTTCAAGAACATGTGCAAACTCAAGCCTCTGCTGGAGAAGTGGCTCAGTGACGCAGGTACGTGGACCTCCTGTCAATCAAACGTGGACCTCCTGTCAATCAACCGCGGACCTCCTGTCAATCAAACGTGCACCTGTCAATCAAGTGTGGGCCTCCTGTCAATCAAACGTGGACCTCCTGTCAATCAACCGCGGACCTCCTGTCAATCAAACGTGCACCTGTCAATCAACTGTGGGCCTCCTGTCAATCAAACGTGGACCTCCTGTCAATCAAACGTGGACCTCCTGTCAATCAATCGTGGACCTCCTGTACACAATATTCAACCCCGTGGGCCTCCGTCAATCAACGTACTACCCGAAAACCTCATTATACTCGTCAAAGAACATTGGACCTCCTGTCAATCAACCGTGGACCTCCTGTCAATAACTCAGTTATACTGCGTCAAGTACCTCCAATATTCAATACCACCGCGGACCTCCTGTACACAATATTCAATACCTCACGTTATACTGCGTCAAGTACAAACAATATTCAATACCTCACGTTATACTGCGTCAAGTACAAACAATATTCAATACCTCACGTTATACTGCGTCAAGTACAAACAATATTCAATACCTCACGTTATACTGCGTCAAGTACAAACAATATTATACCCACGTATACTCGGCAAAGTAACAAACAATATTCAATACCTCACGTTATACTGCGTCAAGTACAAACAATATTCAATACCTCACGTTATACTGCGTCAAGTACAAACAATATTCAATACCTCACGTTATACTGCGTCAAGTACAAACAATATTCAATACCTCACGTTATACTGCGTCAAGTACAAACAATATTCAATACCTCACGTTATACTGCGTCAAGTACAAACAATATTCAATACCTCACGTTATACTGCGTCAAGTACAAACAATATTCAATACCTCACGTTATACTCGTCTCAAGTACAAACAATATTCAATACCTCACGTTATACTGCGTCAAGTACAAACAATATTCAATACCTCACGTTATACTGCAAAGTCATAGTACAAACAATATTCAATACCTCACGTTATACTGCGTCAAGTACAAACAATATTCAATACCTCACGTTATACTGCGTCAAGTACAAACAATATTCAATACCTCACGTTATACTGCGTCAAGTACAAACAATATTCAATAACTATGTTATACTGGTCAAGTACAACATTCAATACCTCACGTTATACTGCGTCAAGTACAAACAATATTCAATAACTCATGTTATACTGCGTCAAGTACAAACAATATTCAATACCTCACGTTATACTGCGTCAAGTACAAACAATATTCAATACCTCATGTTATACTGCGTCAAGTACAAACAATATTCAATACCTCACGTTATACTGCGTCAAGTACAAACAATATTCAATACCTCACGTTATACTGCGTCAAGTACAAACAATATTCAATACCTCACGTTATACTGTGTCAAGTACTAAACAATATTCAATACCTCACGTTATACTGCGTCAAGTACAAACATTATTCAAACCTCACGTTGTGCGGCTGTTCTCTAAAAAAACCGAAAATTCTTTTCTCCTCCCTTATTCAAAGAATCTGTCCTTATTCTTGGAGACTTTAATCTTCATGCTGATGACGTCACATCTTGTTCTGCTAAAGAACTTTTAACTTTAACTGAAGCCTTTAATTTTGAGCAACATGTTTCTGAACCCACTCATCAAAAAGGCCACATTTTAGACTTAGTTTTTACTCTTGGCCTGAACATTTCTAATGTATCTGTACATGATGTCCATCTGATCATTCTCTGTTTAACCTGGACTTAATCCCTGAACCTAAGCCTTTGAAAGTTAGGTCTCAGAGGCGTGTCATCTCAGCTGATACTGCAGACAGTTTTTCTGCTATGTTTGACCGTCTTTCCTTTGATGACTGCCCAGATGTGGACAGTTTGATTCACTGTTTCACTGATCATTGTGTTGAAATACTGGATCAAGTGGCACCTGTTAAATCAAACTTGAAAATTCAGAAAAACGGTGCCCTTGGACAAATGAAGATCTCCTGAGTCTGAAGAGACTTTGTGGAAAGACTGAGCGTCTCTGGAAGTCCACTAAACTTGAGGTGCACAGACTTCACCTCAGGGATCTGATGTCTTCTTACAATGAGATGGTGGAAACTGCTAGATCTGATTACATCAGAAAACTGGTAGCAGCAAATAGGAAAAACCCCAAAGTTTTGTTTGACACGATTAATTCTCTCGTGTCTCCTGCTCCTCAAATCACGCCTGTCTTCTGTGAAGCTGACAGCAATGCATTGTTGAGATTTTTCATTGACAAAATTAAATTGATCAAAGAGAAAATCTCTCCCCCTTTGTTTGGAACCCCTACTGTCTCTGAGCCCCTCTCCTCCTCTTGGTCCTCCTTCACTGCTGTATCTTTGGGTGATATTTCGGCACTAGTGAACAAGATGAAACCATTCTCTTGCTCAGATGACGTCCTTCCTTGTAGGCTTTTTATCAAAGTATTTGATGTAATTGGCCCCTGGGTTACCAATATGGTGAACCTCTCCCTTTCCACAGGGGTTTTTCCCAATGCATTTAAACATGCCATTGTGGAGCCTCTGCTCAAAAAACCAGGCTTAGACCCAACTGACCTCAGTAATTTCAGGCCTATTTCTAAGCTCCCTTTCTTGTCCAAGATCTTGGAGAAGGTGGTGTCTGAGCAGCTGTTCCTGGATCAGAGCGACATCCATGAGAAGTTTCAGTCTGGCTTCACTAAACATCACTCTACAGAGACAGCTTTATTGAAAGTGTCCAGTGACATCATGATGTCGGCTGACTCTGGTAAATTCACTGTTCTGGTTCTGTTGGATCTGTCCTCAGCCTTTGACACAGTTGATCACCAGATCCTGCTGAGAAGACTGAGGGATGAAGATTGTCTGGGTCTGTGTTAGAATGGTTCTCATCTTACCTTTCTGGGCGCAGTTTTAGTGTATCTGCCAATCAAATGAGGTCTGAATCGGCAGATCTGTTGTGTGGAGTCCCTCAAGGTTCTGTTCTGGGTCCTTTATTGTTTTTACTGTACTTGATTCCCCTCGGTAAAATCATTCAGAGATTTCCAGATGTTTCTTATCACATTTTTGCTGATGACATCCAGCTCTACTGCTCTGTTGATCCAACTGAGCTCCAGAGGCTGAACTTAGTCAATTGTTTGCTAGAAATCAAACAATGAGTGAAAAAACTTTGAAGCTAAATGTGGACAAAACTGAAACTCTGGTGATTGTTGATGATAAGGTTCCAGGGTTGAGTCAGTACTTGGGTGACTTAGGTCAGTCTGTCAAACTGAGCCTGAGAAACCTGGGTGTTGTATTTGATAAAGACATGTCTCTTGTTCAACACTGAAGAAAACTGACCAGAAACTGTTTCCTTCAACTGAGAAAAATCTCTTAACTTAGGAAAATGTTGTCAGAACATGATCTGGATCTTATAATCCATGAGTTTGTTTCTTCTCGTCTGGACTATTGTAACAGTTTGTTTTCATGTCTTAACAAGAAGGATCTTCTCGTCTGCAGTTGATACTGCCAGAATTCTAACCCGCTCTAGTAGAAGAACTCACATTTCTCCTTCAAACTCTTCACTGGCTTCCAGTTTCTTTCAGGATCAACTTTAAAATTCTGGTTCTTACTTTCAGATCTATTCATGGTCAGCTCCACCTTCCATCACTGATCTGATCCAGACTTACACCCCAGCTCGGGCTCTGAGGTCTGTGGATCAGAATCTACTTATGGTTCCACGCACACGGCTCAGGACCAGAGGAGAGAAATCTTTTCAGGCTGTTGCTCCTAAGCTTTGGAACGATCTTCTCTCTCTTTGCTCTTGATGATCTACTGACTCCTTTAAGAAACATCTTAAGATGTTTCTATTTGTTCAGGCTTTTCCTTGAATTTCTGGAACTCCTGTGTTGTTCTCAGTATTATCTTGATCTTTAAAGTATGTACTTTTTTGAGTATTGTTTTGATTGTTTAAGCGCTTTGTGACCCTGGTCTCGAAAAGCGCTATAAAAATAAATATTACTTACTTACTTAAAATAAATATTACTTATACTGCGTCAAGTACAAACAATATTCAATACCTCACGTTATACTGCGTCAAGTACAATCAATATTCAATACCTCACGTTATACTGCGTCAAGTACAATCAATATTCAATAACCTCACACGTTATACTCGCTACTCAAGTACAAACAATATTCAATACCTCACGTTATACTGCGTCCAAGTACAATCAATATTCAATACCTCACGTTATACTGTGTCAGGTACAATCAATATTCAATACCTCACGTTATACTGCGTCAAGTACAATCAATATTCAATACCTCACGTTATACTGCGTCAAGTACAATCAATATTCAATACCTCACGTTATACTGCGTCAAGTACAATCAATATTCAATACCTCACGTTATACTGCGTCAAGTACAATCAATATTCAATACCTCACGTTATACTGCGTCAAGTACAATCAATATTCAATACCTCACGTTATACTGTGTCAGGTACAATCAATATTCAATACCTCACGTTATACTAGCCTACAATCAATATTCAATACCTCACGTTATACTGCGTCAAGTACAAACAATATTCAATACCTCACGTTATACTGTGTCAGGTACAATCAATATTCAATACCTCACGTTATACTGCGTCAAGTACAAACAATATTCATACACTTATACTGTGTCAGGTACAACGTTATACTGCGTCAAGTACAAACAATATTCAATACCTCACGTTATACTGCGTCAAGTACAAACAATATTCAATACCTCACGTTATACTGCGTCAAGTACAAACAATATTCAATACCTCACGTTATACTGCGTCAAGTACAAACAATATTCAATACCTCACGTTATACTGCGTCAAGTACAAACAATATTCAATACCTCACGTTATACTGCGTCAAGTATTAAATCAAGTACAAACAATATTCAATACCTCACGTTATACTGCGTCAAGTACAATCAATATTCAATACCTCACGTTATACTGCGTCAAGTACAAACAATATTCAATACCTCACGTTATACTGCGTCAAGTACAAACAATATTCAATACCTCACGTTATACTGCGTCAAGTACAAACAATATTCAATACCTCACGTTATACTGCGTCAAGTACAAACAATATTCAATACCTCATGTTATACTGCGTCAAGTACAAACAATATTCAATACCTCATGTTATACTGCGTCAAGTACAAACAATATTCAATACCTCACGTTATACTGCGTCAAGTACAAACAATATTTAATACCTCACGTTATACTGCGTCAAGTACAAACAATATTCAATACCTCACGTTATACTGCGTCAAGTACAAACAATATTCTTATTTTAAGTCATTAGAATAAGACATTATTATTGTTTCAATGCTTCAATGTTCAAAGAAACACTTCCTGACTCGTCATGTGACTCGTAGTTAAAACTACATGTAACTTATTTAATAAAGTTAAACATCACATATTTGTATTAAAGTACACAAATCATGTCGTTCACTGTGATCGTCTTGAACTGGTTCAGTTGAACCTGTGTCTTGAGAAAACTTTCAATAAAGTTGAATTGAATGGGAGGAGACGGTTGTCATGGCAACACTTACGTTTATCGTCGTGACGACGAGAATCTCACAAACACACTCGGACGAGGTGAAGCCAGAAGCAAACAAACCTTGTTTATTTGTTTGCTTCTGTGTTTCTGGTTTGAACAAACATGACAAACACAGAGTTATTGACGACGAGTATTGATCGTGTGACTCTGACTCGCCTGCACAACACACACAGATGCTTGTTGTTCTGAAGCAACACAATGTTTTTAACTGTGATCGGAAAACACTTTTAAATGTCATTCAATTAACAAATACTGAAGTTTTATACTTTTATATCTGAAGTTCTGAACAAAAAATATTCCCAGTAGAAAATGATATAAAACAATTATAAAGTTATTTAACAAATACAAATGTTTTCTTTCCATCAATGATATTTCAAATGTTAAAAAATGAGGTGATAAATGTCGGTAAATAATATTTAAAAAATAGCGAAGTTTCTCCCGAAGTTTTCTGTTTAACCCTCGTTGACTCGGTTTGTTGACGTTCGGCCCGAAGCGTCGCTTCACCATCTTGTTGTTGACTCGTCGCCGCGAGCGAATCCTGCGTCGCTAGCGATCAAACAGCCTGGAGCGGCGGGATTAAGACGCGCCTGAGTCACGAATCAGACGCGAACGAGTCGTTTGTTTACAAACGTCTTCAAACACTCGTCCAACTGAAGACGCCGGCGCTAGCTAGCTCGCTCACGCCGGCGCTAGCTCGCTCACGCCGGCGCTAGCTCGCTCACGCCGGCGCTAGCTCGCTCACGCCGGCGCTAGCTCGCTCACGCCGGCGCTAGCTCGCTCACGCCGGCGCTAACCCTCGCGTGCCGGCGCTAACCCTCACGCCGTCGCTAACCCTCACGCCGGCGCTAACCCTCACGCCGGCGCTAACCCTCGCGTGCCGGCGCTAACCCTCACGCCGGCGCTAACCCTCACGCCGGCGCTAACCCTCACGCCGGCGCTAACCCTCACGCCGGCGCTAACCCTCGCGCGCGAAGGTGTGAGTCTGGTGTCTGACGTCCTGTTGTCGGCGCAGAAAACTCGCCGTCGGACGGGATGAGTAACACCTCGTCGCTGCCGCCGCTGATGGAAGGTTACGGACGGAAGCGCAAGAAGAGGACGAGCATCGAGACCAACATCAAGCTGACGCTGGAGAAGCGTTTCCTGGACGTGAGTTCTCGCCTTTCGCAGCTGGCATGGACCTAGCATGATGCCGCTAATGCTAGCCTAACACTGTTACACTAGCTGGCATCTCAGTGCTAATGGTTACTTTTTTAAAAAGAAAGTTTTTGTTTTAAAGTTAAAAAACAGACTTTCACGTTACATGTTAGCATGTCAGCATATTAGCATGTCAGCATGTTAGCATATCATCATGTTAGCATGTCAGCATGTCAGCATGTTAGCATGTCAGCATGTTAGCATGTCATCATGTCAGCATGTGAGCATGTTAGCATGTCAGCATGTTAGCATGTTAGCATGTTAGCATGTTAGCATGTCAGCATGTTAGCATGTCAGCATGTCAGCATGTCAGCATGTCAGCATGTCAGCATGTTAGCATGTCAGCATGTCGGCATGTTAGCATGTTATCATGTCAGCATGTTAGCATGTCATCATGTCAGCATGTTAGCATGACAGCATGTTAGCATGTCAGCATGTTGGCATGTTAGCATGTCATCATGTCAGCATGTTAGCATGTCAGCATGTTAGCATGTTAGCATGTCAGCATGTTAGCATGTCAGCATGTTAGCATGATAGCATGTGATCATGTCAGCATATTAGCATGTTAGCATGTTAGCATGTTAGCATGTCAACATGTTAGCATGTCAGCATGTTAGCATGATAGCCGTCAAGAAAGAAGGAACGAACCTAAAAGAGATGAAATAATATCACAACATAGATAATTAAAAATATCATTAACATATAAAAATGATAAAAGTGATTTTAAAGGTAAAAAAGCATCAAAAACGGTTCAGTGACTCGAATCCCTCGACCGTCAGAATCCAAAACCCAACTCGGAGGAAATCACGCTGATCTCAGAGCAGCTGTCCATGGAGAAGGAGGTGGTTCGGGTCTGGTTCTGTAACCGGCGCCAGAAGGAGAAGAGAATCTACTGCCCAGTGACCAGCATCAAGAACCAGAGCTACACCTCCAGGATGGTGAGTCACTCACGAGTCATTCACGAGTCAGAAGAGTCGTTCACGAGTCGTTCACGAGTCAGAAGAGTCGTCTGCTCAGAGTCAGAAGACCGCCGCCCCAGTCATTCACGAAGTCAGAAGAGTCGTTCCAGTCGAAGTCACGTCATTCACGAAGTCAGAAAGAGTCGCTCACGAGTCATTCACGAAGTCAGAAGAGTCGTTCACGAGTCAGAAAGAGTCGTTCACGAAGTCAGAAAGAGTCGCTCACGAGTCATTCACGAAGTCAGAAGAGTCATTCACGAAGTCAGAAGAGTCGCTCCACGAGTCAGAAGAAGTCGCTCACGAAAGTCAGAAGAGTCGTTCACGAGTCATTCACGAGTCAGAAGAGTCGTTCACGAGTCATTCACGAGTCAGAAGAGTCGTTCACGAAGTCAGAAAGAGTCGCTCACGAAGTCAGAAGAGTCGTTCACGAGTCAGAAGAGTCGTTCACGAGTCAGAAGAGTCGTTCACGAGTCATTCACGAGTCAGAAGAGTCGTTCACGAGTCAGAAGAGTCGTTCACGAGTCAGAAGAGTCGTTCACGAGTCAGAAGAGTCGTTCACGAAGTCAGGAAGAGTCGCGTTCACGAGTAGTTCACGAGTCAGAAGAGTCGTTCACGAGTCAGAAGAGTCGTTCACGAGTCAGAAGAGTCGCTCACGAGTCAGAAGAGTCGTTCACGAGTCAGAAGAGTCGTTCACGAGTCAGAAGAGTCGTTCACGAGTCAGAAGAGTCGTTCATGAGTCAGAAGAGTCGTTCACGAGTCAGAAGAGTCGTTCACGAGTCAGAAGAGTCGTTCACGAGTCAGAAGAGTCGTTCATGAGTCAGAAGAGTCGTTCATGAGTCAGAAGAGTCGTTCATGAGTCAGAAGAGTCGTTCATGAGTCAGAAGAGTCGTTCATGAGTCAGAAGAGTCGTTCATGAGTCAGAAGAGTCGTTCATGAGTCAGAAAGAGTCGTTCACGAGTCAGAAGAGTCGTTCATGAGTCAGAAGAGTCGTTCATGAGTCAGAAGGTCGTTCATTCGAGTCAGAAGAGTCGTTCATGAGTCAGAAGAGTCGTTCGTTCACGAGTCAGAAGAGTCGTTCATGAGTCAGAAGAGTCGTTCATGAGTCAGAAGAGTCGTTCATGAGTCAGAAGAGACGCTCACGAGTCAGAAGAGTCGTTCACGAGTCAGAAGAGTCGTTCATGAGTCAGAAGAGTCGTTCATGAGTCAGAAGAGTCGTTCACGAGTCAGAAGAGTCGTTCATGAGTCAGAAGAGTCGTTCATGACAAGAGTCTCATGAGTCAGAAGAGTCGTTCACGAGTCAGAAGAGTCGTTCATGAGTCAGAAGAGTCGTTCATGAGTCAGAAGAGTCGTTCACGAGTCAGAAGAGTCGTTCACGAGTCAGAAGAGTCGTTCATGAGTCAGAAGAGTCGTTCATGAGTCAGAAGAGTCGTTCATGAGTCCAGAAGAGTCGTTCATGAGTCAGAAGAGTCGTTCACGAGTCAGAAGAGTCCCCCGGAGTCAGAAGAGTCGTTCATGAGTCAGAAGAGTCGTTCACGAGTCAGAAAGAGTCGTTCATGAGTCAGAAGAGTCGTTCATGAGTCAGAAGTCAGTTCAAGAGTCAAAGAGTCGTTCATGAGTCAGAAGAGTCGTTCATGAGTCAGAAGAGTCGTTCATGAGTCAGAAGAGTCGTTCATGAGTCAGAAGAGTCGTTCATGAGTCAGAAGAGTCGTTCATGAGTCAGAAGAGTCGTTCATGAGTCAGAAGAGTCGTTCATGAGTCAGAAGAGTCGTTCATGAGTCAGAAGAGTCGTTCATGAGTCAGAAGAGTCGTTCAGAGTCAGAAGAGTCGTTCATGAGTCAAAGATTCATGAGTCAGAAGAGTCGTTCACGAGTCAGAAGAGTCGCACGAAACCAAAAAAACCGCTCTCACGCTCAAAAAAGTTCGTTCACGAGTCAGAAGAGTCGTTCATGAGTCAGAAGAGTCGTTCATGAGTCAGAAGAGTCGTTCATGAGTCAGAAGAGTCGTTCATGAGTCAGAAGAGTCGTTCATGAGTCAGAAGAGCGCGACAGAAGAGCTCGTTCATGAGTCAGAAGAGTCGTTCACGAGTCAGAAGAGTCGTTCATGAGTCATGTCTCCAGGTCTCTGCCTCCAGATCCTACAGTCCTCTGACTCCAGGTGCAGGTGAGTCGGACTCGTCCGCGTGTGACTCGAGTCACATTCTAACGATTCTTCTCCTGCAGTTTCTTCAAACTCGTCTCCGAACAGTTTGAGTCGCGAAGCTTCTCCGAACTCCTCGCTGCCCATCAACCCCGTGACCTACAGCGCGCCCGGGTGAGCCCGCCGACCTCGCCTTGACCTCGCCTTGACCTACGAGCAGCGACTTGACCTCTGGAGGATTAATGACAAGCAACTCGACTAGTTTCACTAAAACTAATGAGAAGCAACTCCCGACTAGTTTCACTAAAACTAATGAAGAAGCACCTCGACTAGTTCCACCTAAAACTAATGACAAGCAACTCGAACTAGTTTGACTAAAACTAATGAGAAGCCAACTTGACCTGACCTGACCTGACGAGTACTAAAACTAATGACAAGCAACCCCGACTAGTTTCACAAACAATGAACCGAAGCAACCCCCACCCTCGACCTAGTTTCACTAAGATTAATGACAAGCAACTCGACTAGTTTCACTAAAACTAATGAGAAGCAACTCGACTAGTTTCACTAAAACTAATGAGAAGCAACTCGACTAGTTTCACTAAAACTAATGAGAAGCAACTCGACTAGTTTCACTAAAACTAATGAGAAGCAACTCGACTAGTTTCACTAAAACTAATGAGAAGCAACTCGACTAGTTTCACTAAAACTAATGAGAAGCAACTCGACTAGTTTCACTAAAACTAATGAGAAGCAACTCGACTAGTTTCACTAAAACTAATGAGAAGCAACTCGACTAGTTTCACTAAAACTAATGAGAAGCAACTCGACTAGTTTCACTAAAACTAATGAGAAGCAACTCGAGTTCACAAAACCGACTAGTTTCACTAAAACTAATGAGAAGCAACTCGACTAGTTTCACTAAAACTAATGACGAAGCAACTCAGTCTAGTTTCACTAAAACTAATGAGAAGCAACTCGACTAGTTTCACTAAAACTAATGAGAAGCAACTCGACTAGTTTCACTAAAACTAATGAGAAGCAACTCGACTAGTTTCACTAAAACTAATGAGAAGCAACTTCCCCGACTAGTTTCACTAAAACTAATGAGAAGCAACTCGACTAGTTTCACTAAAACTAATGAGAAGCAACTCGACTAGTTTCACTAAAACTAATGAGAAGCAACTCGACTCGTTTCACTAAAACTAATGAGAGAAAAGAAGAAAAAGTCGTGAAATTAAAGACTTTTCATCGGAAGAAAAAAGTCCTGATGATCGTCGAGAAAAAAGCATTTTTGCATCAAAAGTCTTTTATCAACGAAAGTGTAAAATTCCAAAGTAAAGATTATGAAACAAAAACTTTAAACTCAAGCGTTTAAGTCAAAATGATTTTAAAATATCGAAGATTTAAAAAAAAAAAAATCCATTTCTGGCTTAAAAGTCATGATTTTAAAAAAAGTCTCAATTGTGAGACAAAAAGTCAAAATAGTCGGATTGAAAAGTTATGAAGAAAAAATGTTAATTAATCAGAAAGAATTAAAAAGTCTTGTTTTACTAGAAAAACACAAACATTCAAAGTAACAAATTAATTTTGAAACAAAAGTATAAATGTTTGGTTAAAAGTCATGAAATAAGTATTTTTTAAATGATTAACTTACTTTTTATTATACAAGTGTTTTTTGTTTTAATCTTAGATTAAAATCAGGAGTTTTAACTCAAAAGTAAAGAAAAAGTCACATTTATGTCATAAAGTACAACGTTTTAGAGTAAAAAGTCACAATAACTTTCAAGTGACAATAAAGTCAGAAAACAAGTTTTATTTTCTCTTATTTAAGATAAAAAGAGACAAAAAAACATGATTTTAGTGTGAAGTTGTAAATAAAAATGTTTTAAAAGTAGCTATTATTGAGTAATACTTCATTAATAACCAACGATGTTCATTGGTCTCCTCTCGTCCTCAGCTCGTGGTATCGCTCATGGAACGCCGCCGCCTATCATCACTGACTGTGAGGCTGAAACACGTGACTTTTCCATTTTCTTCTATTTATTTGGGGTTTTCAGAGCTTTCGGCACCGCGCGCCCCCTTGTGGCAGGAGGTGGAAACTCGCTCAGTGTTGATAATAATTCGGTCTTCAGTGGATCTTGAGTCATGAGTCGATGACGCACTTCGTGCCTAAATTCGAGTTTCGTTTTAATTTCATTGAAATCTTTTCTTCTGTTTTGATTCGCTGTGAGATGTTTTCAAGTTAATGATGAAGATTCTACTTTTATTTTTGTAGTTTTTCTTCCTGAACTATTTAATCTTGTAAATACATGTTTGAAATGTTCTTTTCAGGCCTTTTTTCCAAACTTTAATAAAGTGTTTGTTAAAAAACCAGGAGTCGAGAATATTTACATTTATTGATATAAAACAGGTTAAAAAAGGCGTCGGTTCGAGTCCCTCAGACGTCCTTGACCCTGGAGCAGAAGAAGGTGTTCATGTGTTGCTCAAAGGTTCTGGTCGGAGAATCGAACTCACCCTCGGGTTCTGGACGCTCGACCGCACCAGCCCTGAGCCTCTTTGTACACCAGCCTGGCCAGGAACTGCAGGACAAAGAACCAGAGTTGAAATCTTCATCATCTTCATCTTCATCTTCATCATCATCTTCATCTCATCTTCATCATCTTCATCTTCATGGTACCCACCAGGCAGGCGAGCAGGTCGGCCGAGATCAACATGTAGAAGACGTTGTTCCAGCCGGACGGAGAGATCACTCCAGCCAGGAGAGGACCCAGAGCAGCTCCTGCAGCAGAAGGTCACACATGAAGCACACACACATGTACACACTCATACACACACACACACACACACACCATCTCAAAGACACACACCTCCAGAGAACTACGAGGGTGGTCATAATGTAACGGTCGACTCAAGGTACGAACCTACAGATCCAGTTCCGTCAATGATGGCCGTGACTGTAGAGAGAGCTCTGGAGTTTCCTCTCAGACTCTCGTGAGTTCCCTGAGGAGACAGAGGTGATGAAGACGAAGATGATGATGAAGATGAAGGCGATGAAGACGATGATGATGAAGAAGATGATGAAGAAGATGATGATGATGATGATGATGATGAAGATGATGAAGATGAAAATGATGAAGATGATGATGATGATGATGATGAAGACGATGAAGATGATGATGATGAAGATGATGATGATGATGATGATGAAGATGACGATGAAGACCATGATGAAGAAGATGAAGATGATGACGATGACGACGAAGATGATGATGATGATGATAAAGATGAAGATGATGAAGACCATGATGATGATGATGATGATGAAGACCATGATGATGAAGATGATGATGAAGATGACGATGAAGACCATGATGATGATGAAGACCATGATGATGATGAAGATGATGATGATGATGATGATAAAGATGATAAAGATGACGATGATGAAGATGATGATAAAGATGATGATGATGAAGATGAAGATAAGATGATAAAGATGATGAAGATGACGATGATGAAGATGTTGAGTGTTCAGGACTCACCAGGTCTGCAGACACAGCAGTGGTGATAAGAGCGTACGGACCGTTAACTAGACCTCCACACACCAGCAGCATCGCTGAAACACATCAAACACACAATGATGCACATAATGGCACACACATAACACACACTTGAATCACACAATGACACACACTCACCGATGGTGGTGGGCAGACTCTTCATGCCGACAGAGTTGTAGAGAAAGAGCTGAAGACAGAATGACATCAGAACTGACACCAGACCTGGAGACGAAGCACCAGAGTGTAGTGACGTGGACTCACCATGGGGGCAGCAAAGAGCAGCATGACGCAGCAGGTGGTGGCTCGTCCACCTGTGTAGTCCGACACCAGACCTGCCATGATGCCTCCTGCAGACCAGAGCAGTCCATCACAGACACGTCCAGAGGAACCTCAGAGGAACCTCAGAGGAACCTAAGAGGAACCTCGGAGGAACCTCAGGTGAAGCTCAGGTGAAGCTCTTGTGAACCTCAGATGAAGCTCAGATGAAGCTCAGATGAAGCTCAGATGAAGCTCTTGTGAACCTCAGATGAAGCTCAGATGAAGCTAATATGAAGCTCAGATGAAGCTCAGATGAAGCTCAGATGAAGCTCAGATGAAGCTCTTGTGAACCTCAGATGAAGCTCAGATGAAGCTCAGATGAAGCTAATATGAAGCTCAGATGAAGCTCAGATGAAGCTCAGATGAAGCTCAGATGAAGCTCAGGTGAAACTCAGGTGAAGCTCAGATGAAACTCAGGTGAAACTCGGATGAAACTCAGATGAAGCTCAGATGAAGCTCAGATGAAGCTCAGATGAAGCTCAGGTGAAACTCAGGTGAAGCTCAGGTGAAGCTCAGATGAAACTCAGATGAAACTCAGATGAAGCTCAGGTGAAGCTCTTGTGAACCTCAGATGAAGCTCAGATGAAGCTCAGATGAAGCTCAGATGAAGCTCAGGTGAAGCTCAGGTGAAGCTCTTGTGAACCTCTTGTGAAGCTCAGATGAAGCTCAGATGAAGCTCAG
The DNA here is from genome assembly GCA_016630915.1 of Callionymus lyra. Classification (NCBI taxonomy): domain Eukaryota; kingdom Metazoa; phylum Chordata; class Actinopteri; order Syngnathiformes; family Callionymidae; genus Callionymus; species Callionymus lyra. Next base: position 46,121 of record JACEEU010000783.1, read on the forward strand.
GTGAAACTCAGGTGAAGCTCAGGTAAAGCTCAGGTAAAGCTCAGGTAAAGCTCAGGTGAAGCTCAGGTGAAGCTCAGGTGAAGCTCAGGTAAAGCTCAGGTGAAGCTCAGGTGAAGACACTCACCTACGATCCCGCCCACGTCGAAGAGCGTCGACATGTCCCCGGCTTCTTTAGCATCGAAGTGAGCTGTGGACATAATCATGTGACTGTGAGATCATGTGACTGTGAGATCATGTGACTGTGAGATCATGTGACTGTGAGATCATGTGACTGTGAGATCATGTGACTGTGAGATCATGTGACTGTGAGATCATGTGACTGTGAGATCATGTGACTGTGAGATCATGTGACTGTGAGATCATGTGACTGTGAGATCATGTGACTGTGAGATCATGTGACTGTGAGATCATGTGACTAAGAGATCATGTGACTGTGAGATCATGTGACTGTGAGATCATGTGACTAAGAGATCATGTGACTAAGAGATCATGTGACTAAGAGATCATGTGACTGTGAGATCATGTGACTGTGAGATCATGTGACTGTGAGATCATGTGACTGTGAGATCATGTGACTAAGAGATCATGTGACTAAGAGATCATGTGACTAAGAGATCATGTGACTGTGAGATTATGTGACTATGAGATCATGTGACTATGAGATCATGTGACTAAGAGATCATGTGACTGTGAGATCATGTGACTGTGAGATCATGTGACTGTGAGATCATGTGACTAAGAGATCATGTGACTATGAGATCATGTGACTATGAGATCATGTGACTGTGAGATCATGTGACTGTGAGATCATGTGACTGTGAGATCATGTGACTATGAGATCATGTGACTGTGAGATCATGTGACTGTGAGATCATGTGACTATGAGATCATGTGACTATGAGATCATGTGACTGTGAAATCATGTGACTATGAGATCATGTGACTGTGAGATCATGTGACCGTGAGGATCATGTGACCGTGAGGATCATGTGACCGTGAGATCATGTGACCGTGAGATCATGTGACCGTGAGATCATGTGACTGTGAGATCATGTGACTGTGAGATCATGTGACTATGAGATCATGTGACTATGAGATCATGGGACTATGAGATCATGTGACTGTGAGATCATGTGACTGTGAGATCATGTGACTGTGAGATCATGTGACTGTGAGATCATGTGACTGTGAGATCATGTGACTATGAGATCATGTGACTGTGAGATCATGTGACTATGAGATCATGTGACTGTGAGATCATGTGACTGTGAGATCATGTGACTATGAGATCATGTGACAGTGAGATCATGTGACTGTGAGATCATGTGACTGTGAGATCATGTGACTATGAGATCATGTGACTATGAGATCATGTGACTATGAGATCATGTGACTATGAGATCATGTGACTGTGAGATCATGTGACTGTGAAATCATGTGACTATGAGATCATGTGACTATGAGATCATGTGACTATGAGATCATGTGACTGTGAGATCATGTGACTGTGAGATCATGTGACTGTGAGATCATGTGACTGTGAGATCATGTGACTGTGAGATCATGTGACTATGAGATCATGTGACTGTGAGGATCATGTGACCGTGAGGATCATGTGACTGTGAGATCATGTGACTATGAGATCATGTGACTGTGAGATCATGTGACTGTGAGATCATGTGACTGTGAAATCATGTGACTATGAGATCATGTGACTATGAGATCATGTGACTATGAGATCATGTGACTATGAGATCATGTGACTATGAGATCATGTGACTGTGAGATCATGTGACTGTGAGATCATGTGACTGTGAGATCATGTGACTGTGAGATCATGTGACTGTGAGATCATGTGACTGTGAGATCATGTGACTGTGAGATCATGTGACTATGAGATCATGTGACTGTGAGGATCATGTGACCGTGAGGATCATGTGACTGTGAGATCATGTGACTATGAGATCATGTGACTGTGAGATCATGTGACTGTGAAATCATGTGACTATGAGATCATGTGACTATGAGATCATGTGACTATGAGATCATGTGACTGTGAGATCATGTGACTGTGAAATCATGTGACTATGAGATCATGTGACTATGAGATCATGTGACTGTGAGATCATGTGACTGTGAGATCATGTGACTATGAGATCATGTGACTATGAGATCATGTGACTATGAGATCATGTGACTGTGAGATCATGTGACTGTGAAATCATGTGACTATGAGATCATGTGACTATGAGATCATGTGACTGTGAGATCATGTGACCGTGAGATCATGTGACTGTGAGGATCATGTGATTATGAGATCATGTGACTATGAGATCATGTGACCGTGAGGATCATGTGACTGTGATCACATCAAGATGGCGAGATACTGACCCACGTTGGAGATGTAGAGCGGGAGCCAGTACAAGAAGGTGTAACTGACCAGTTTAGCGAACAGGAGACAGAGAGAAAACTCCATAACACCCTGAAGACACACAACACTCACTGTCACACAACTGTCAATCAAGTTGATTGACATCAAAGTCACAGAAAGGAAATGAGTTTTTTCCAGATATAAAGTTTTAAAAAGTCACATTTATGAGACAAAAAGTCTAAATTGTCGTTTCAAGTCTTGAGTAAAAAGTCAAAATAACGTTGTGACTTAATTAAAAGTGTTAATAGTGAGAAGTTAAAACTCATCAGAATAAAAAACAAGTTTAATTGTTGTACTTGTTAAGATTTAAATACACAAAGATATGAGATCAAAGTAAAAAATGTGAGAGTTTTGACATAAAAGATTCGATAATATCAAAATAAAAAACGATTAAATAAGAATATGATCAGGACACACACACACACACACACACACACACACACACACACACACACACACACACACACACACAAACACCCCCACACAAACACAGACACACACACACACACAAATCTAGATGTGCAACAGTAATCCTGTCCAGCACCACTAGAGGGAGCCCTCCACAGTTCCAGACAGTGGTCCAGGTGCACTCACAGGTATACTCAGGGCGCTGCAGAAGCTGATGGCCTCCGACGGTCTCTCCAGAACCACCTCCTGCTCCGGGTCGGCGCTGATGGAACCATTGCTGACGACGGGGGCGGAGCCGTGGATGAGCGAGCGAGACTCTTCTTCTTCTTCTTCTTCTCCTCGTTTGTCGCTCTGGAGACACGAGTCATTAGAGAAGGAAGTGACATCACAGTCACACTTTATCTATAATACAGGATGTATTTGTGTTTGTAATAAAGGTTCATATTGTTTACATGTTTGTATATGATAGTTGTAATCATTCAAAAATAGATCTTAGAAATGTAATTTAATTTTTAAATCCAATATAAATGTATAATAGAGTCTCAGACCAAACCAACATATCTCAGAGCTACTGATCAAACTCTCATGTCTGAGACTCTATTATAACAACATTTATATTGGACTTAAATACTATGAATGTTAAATATTGATTGAATTCTTGTCACTAGAATATTATTAAATCAAGGTTTAAAAACAATAGTTTCAACAAGTTTTCACGACGACTCACATGATGCTGTGGAGGAGAACAGTTGACGTCCTCGGGCTCTGAAGGAAACACACATGAATGAACATCTACACACATCTACACATGTCAACACACATGAATGAACATCTACACACATCTACACATGAACAACTACACACATGAATGAACATCTACACACATCTACACATGTCAACACACATGAATGAACATCTACACACATCTACACATGTCAACACACATGAATGAACATCTACACACATCTGCACATGTCAACACACATGAACATCTACACACATCTACACATGTCAACACACATGAACATCTACACACATCTACACACATCAACACATGAACATCTACACACATCTACACATGTCAACACACATGAATGAACATCTACACACATCTACACATGTCAACACACATGAATGAACATCAACACACATCTACACATGTCAACACACATGAATGAACATCTACACACATCTACACATGTCAACACACATGAATGAACATCTACACACATCTACACATGTCAACACACATGAATGAACATCTACACACATCTACACATGTCAACACACATGAACATCTACACACATCTACACATGTCAACACACATGAATGAACATCAACACATCTACACATGTCAACACACATGAATGAACATCTACACACATCTACACATGTCAACACACATGAATGAACATCTACACACATCTACACATGTCAACACACATGAATGAACATCAACACATCTACACATGTCAACACACATGAATGAACATCTACACACATCTACACATGTCAACACACATGAATGAACATCTACACACATCTACACATGTCAACACACATGAATGAACATCAACACATCTACACATGTCAACACACATGAATGAACATCTACACACATCTACACATGTCAACACACATGAATGAACATCTACACACATCTACACATGTCAACACACATGAATGAACATCAACACATCTACACATGTCAACACACATGAATGAACATCTACACACATCTACACATGTCAACACACATGAATGAACATCTACACACATCTACACATGTCAACACACATGAATGAACATCTACACACATCACAACATCAACACACATCACAACAACATAACATGACGACTGACTGACTTTCCACGAGGAAGAAGAAGCACAAGACTCATCACAACATCAACACACATCACAACATCAACACACATCACAACATCAACACACATCACAACATCAACACACATCAACACACATCATGACATCACAACATCACAACAACACACATGACGACAGACTGACTTTCCACAAGGAAGAAGAAGCACAAGACTCATCACAACATCAACACACATCAACACACATCAACACACATCATGACATCACAACATCACAACAACACACATGACGACAGACTGACTTTCCACAAGGAAGAAGAAGCACAAGACTCATCACAACATCAACACACATCAACACACATCAACACACATCATGACATCACAACATCAACACACATCATGACATCACAACATCACATCAACACACATGACAACAGACTGACTTTCCACGAGGAAGAAGAAGCACAAGACTCATCACAACATCAACACACATCAACACACATCACAACATCAACACACATCAACACACATCAACACACATCATGACATCACATCAACACACATGACAGCAGACTGACTTTCCACGAGGAAGAAGAAGCACAAGACTCATCACAACATCAACACACATCAACACACATCACAACATCAACACACATCAACACACATCATGACATCACAACATCACATCAACACACATGACAGCAGACTGACTTTCCACGAGGAAGAAGAAGCACAAGACTCATCACAACATCAACACACATCACAACATCAACACACATCATGACATCACAACATCAGAACAACACACATGACGACTGACTGACTTTCCACGAGGAAGAAGAAGCACAAGACTCATCACAACATCAACACACATCACAACATCAACACACATCACAACATCAACACACATCAACACACATCATGACATCACAACATCACAACAACAAACATGACGACTGACTGACTTTCCACGAGGAAGAAGAAGCACAAGACTCATCACAACATCAACACACATCAACACACATCAACACACATCAACACACATCAACACACATCAACACACATCAACACACATCAACACACATCAACACACATGACGACTGACTGACTTTCCACGAGGAAGAAGAAGCACAAGACTCATCACAACATCACATCAACACACATGACAGCAGACTGACTTTCCACGAGGAAGAAGAAGCACAAGACTCATCACAACATCAACACACATCATGACATCACAACATCAACACACATCATGACATCACAACATCACAACAACACACATGACGACTGACTGACTTTCCACGAGGAAGAAGAAGCACAAGACTCATCACAACATCACATCAACACACATGACGACTGACTGACTTTCCACGAGGAAGAAGAAGCACAAGACTCCGCTGCAGGCGATGATGACTCCAGGCACGATGAAGGACATTCCCCACTCTGACGACACGTAGACTCCAGCGATCAGTGAGCCCAGGATGTTCCCCACGGAGGTGTGAGAGTTCCACACACCCATGATGAAGCCACGCCTGCAGAGGAGGGATCATGACGTGTTGACAGCTGTCAATCATACCGACTCATGCCAGGTCAACAGGGTGTTTCTCTCAGAACCAGCTCAAGTTTCACATGTCGTCTTGACGACGCTGAGCCAGCAGAACCCCCTCTGACCCCCCCTCTGACCCCCCACTACTCACTTCCCCTTCCCGAACCAGTTGCCCACACAAGCCACCACCGCGGGCCACCCGGTCGTCTGCATCAGCCCGTTCAGAACCTGCAGAGAAGCATGTGATGAAGGAACAACACCTTCTTAACATTCCTGAGAAGAACCTAAGCTGAGGTCATGTGACCCGGCTGACGGTCATGTGACCCGGCTGACGGTCATGTGACCCGGCTGACGGTCATGTGACCCGGCTGACGGTCATGTGACCCGGCTGACGGTCATGTGACCCGGCTGACGGTCATGTGACCCGGCTGACGGTCATGTGACCCGGCTGACGGTCATGTGACCCGGCTGACGGTCATGTGACCCGGCTGACGGTCATGTGACCCGGCTGACGGTCATGTGACCCGGCTGACAGTCATGTGACCCGGCTGACGGTCATGTGACGCGGCTGACAGTCATGTGACGACTACAGAAGCAGGAGATCTTTGCACAGACGACTGTACTGTTGATGCTCAAATCTTGAGTTTGTTCACGAGTAGAATTTCTTGTCATGTCATTTATTTATTCACGTCTTAGTTGTATTACTGTTTATTACATTCTTTACTTTTGTTATTCTTTCAGTTCTTTTCTTGTCATGTTATTTATTTATTCACGTCTTAGTTGTTTATTACATTCTTTACTTTTGTTATTCTTTCAGTTCTTTTCTTGTCATGTTATTTATTTATTCACGTCTTAGTTGTTTATTACATTCTTTACTTTTGTTATTCTTTCAGTTCTTTTCTTGTCATGTTATTTATTTATTCACGTCTTAGTTGTTTATTACATTCTTTACTTTTGTTATTCTTTCAGTTCTTTTCTTGTCATGTTATTTATTTATTCACGTCTTAGTTGTTTATTACATTCTTTACTTTTGTTATTCTTTCAGTTCTTTTCTTGTCATGTTATTTATTTATTCACGTCTTAGTTGTTTATTACATTCTTTACTTTTGTTATTCTTTCAGTTCTTTTCTTGTCATGTTATTTATTTATTCACGTCTTAGTTGTTTATTACATTCTTTACTTTTGTTATTCTTTCAGTTCTTTTCTTGTCATGTTATTTATTTATTCACGTCTTAGTTGTTTATTACATTCTTTTACTTTTTGTTATTCTTTCAGTTCTTTTCTTGTCATGTTATTTATTTATTCACGTCTTAGTTGTTTATTACATTCTTTACTTTTGTTATTCTTTCAGTTCTTTTCTTGTCATGTTATTTATTTATTCACGTCTTAGATGTTTATTACATTCTTTACTTTTGTTATTCTTTCAGTTCTTTTCTTGTCATGTTATTTATTTATTCACGTCTTAGTTGTTTATTACATTCTTTACTTTTGTTATTCTTTCAGTTCTTTTCTTGTCATGTTATTTATTTATTCACGTCTTAGATGTTTATTACATTCTTTACTTTTGTTATTCTTTCAGTTCTTTTCTTGTCATGTTATTTATTTATTCACGTCTTAGATGTTTATTACATTCTTTACTTTTGTTATTCTTTCAGTTCTTTTCTTGTCATGTTATTTATTTATTCACGTCTTAGATGTTTATTACATTCTTTACTTTTGTTATTCTTTCAGTTCTTTTCTTGTCATGTTATTTATTTATTCACGTCTTAGATGTTTATTACATTCTTTACTTTTGTTATTCTTTCAGTTCTTTTCTTGTCATGTTATTTATTTATTCACGTCTTAGATGTTTATTACATTCTTTACTTTTGTTATTCTTTCAGTTCTTTTCTTGTCATGTTATTTATTTATTCACGTCTTAGTTGTTTATTACATTCTTTACTTTTGTTATTCTTTCAGTTCTTTTCTTGTCATGTTATTTATTTATTCACGTCTTAGATGTTTATTACATTCTTTACTTTTGTTATTCTTTCAGTTCTTTTCTTGTCATGTTATTTATTTATTCACGTCTTAGATGTTTATTACATTCTTTACTTTTGTTATTCTTTCAGTTCTTTTCTTGTCATGTTATTTATTTATTCACGTCTTAGATGTTTATTACATTCTTTACTTTTGTTATTCTTTCAGTTCTTTTCTTGTCATGTTATTCATTTATTCACGTCTTAGATGTTTATTACATTCTTTACTTTTGTTATTCTTTCAGTTCTTTTCTTGTCATGTTATTTATTTATTCACGTCTTAGATGTTTATTACATTCTTTACTTTTGTTATTCTTTCAGTTCTTTTCTTGTCATGTTATTTATTTATTCACGTCTTAGATGTTTATTACATTCTTTACTTTTGTTATTCTTTCAGTTCTTTTCTTGTCATGTTATTTATTTATTCACGTCTTAGATGTTTATTACATTCTTTACTTTTGTTATTCTTTCAGTTCTTTTCTTGTCATGTTATACATTTATTCACGTCTTAGATGTTTATTACATTCTTTACTTTTGTTATTCTTTCAGTTCTTTTCTTGTCATGTTATTTATTTATTCACGTCTTAGATGTTTATTACATTCTTTACTTTTGTTATTCTTTCAGTTCTTTTCTTGTCATGTTATACATTTATTCACGTCTTAGATGTTTATTTCTCACCTGGATGACGGCGTAGTAGGCCAGCGAGTGGATGTTCCAGTAGAAGCCCAGACCGAACAGCGCTGTGAAGAGTCCGCTGGACAACATGCCGAAGCTGAGGTAGTACCTGAGAGGCAGACGCTCGCCGAAGATCCCGCTGCACACACACGGCAGTTAGTGTCGCCGCGGCAACAACGGCGGTTAGTGTCGCCGCGGCAACAACGGCGGTGAGTGTCGCCGTGGCAACAACGGCGGTAAGTGTCGCCGCGGCAACAAGGGCGGGAGCTCAACGCACCTGAAGAACATGCCGATGGCGTAGGCCACCAGGAAGCAGTTGTCCAGGACCCCGAAGAGTGTCTTGTAGTCGTCGCGGTCTAGACGGAGAGAGAGTTCAAGGTCAGGCTGCTGCTGCTGCTGCTGCTGCTGCCCCGCGACCCACCACACACCCGCTCATGTCGTCATGGAGACGACAACTGAGGTTTTTTATCACTATTTCGATCTTTAGATTTTCTGTTTTACATTTATTTAGTTTTTTTTACTTTTTGTGAATCATTTTTCAAATTCAATACAAAAAGAAATAACTTTTTCTATCTGAATAAATTCTATATATTTATCTTTTAAACGTTAACTTCTTATCTCCAGGAACAGAAACATCTTAATATCTTAATAAATTCTATATATTTATCTTTTAAACATTAACTTCTTGAACAGAAACATCTTAATATCTTAATAAATTCTATATATTTATCTTTTAAACGTTAACTTCTTGAACAGAAACATCTTAATATCTTAATAAATTCTATATATTTATCTTTTAAACATTAACTTCTTATCTCCAGGAACAGAAACATCTTAATATCTTAATAAATTCTATATATTTATGTTTTAAACGTTAACTTCTTATCTCCAGGAACAGAAACATCTTAATATCTTAATAAATTCTATATATTTATCTTTTAAACATTAACTTCTTGTCTCCAGGAACAGAAACATCTTAATATCTTAATAAATTCTATATATTTATCTTTTAAACATTAACTTCTTATCTCCAGGAACAGAAACATCTTAATATCTTAATAAATTCTATATATTTATCTTTTAAACGTTAACTTCTTATCTCCAGGAACAGAAACATCTTAATATCTTAATAAATTCTATATATTTATGTTTTAAACGTTAACTTCTTATCTCCAGGAACAGAAACATCTTAACATCTTAATAAATTCTATATATTTATGTTTTAAACATTAAATTCTTATCTCCAGGAACAGAAACATCTTAATATCTTAATAAATTCTATATATTTATCTTTTAAACGTTAACTTCTTATCTCCAGGAACAGAAACATCTTAATATCTTAATAAATTCTATATATTTATCTTTTAAACGTTAACTTCTTATCTCCAGGAACAGAAACATCTTAATATCTTAATAAATTCTATATATTTATCTTTTAAACGTTAACTTCTTATCTCCAGGAACAGAAACATCTTAATATCTTAATAAATTCTATATATTTATCTTTTAAACATTAACTTCTTGTCTCCAGGAACAGAAACATCTTAATATCTTAATAAATTCTATATATTTATCTTTTAAACGTTAACTTCTTGTCTCCAGGCAGAAAACTTAATAAATTCTATATATTTATCTTTTAAACGTTAACTTCTTATCTCCAGGAACAGAAACATCTTAATTTCTTAATAAATTCTATATATTTATCTTTTAAACGTTAACTTCTTATCCTCAGGAACAGAAACATCTTAATAAATTCTATATATTTATCTTTTAAACGTTAACTTCTTATCTCCAGGAACAGAAACATCTTAATATCTTAATAAATTCTATATATATATCTTTCAAACATTAACTTCTTGAACAGAAACACATCAAATACTGAATCACTCGTGTCGAGAATCTATACAAATTAATTGAATGTATTTAAAAAATGTCAAATAAAACAAAACACACTTGTTTAAAAAGCTTCTACAATCATCCTTGACTGAGTTTGAGCTTCAACGTTATTGTTAAATTAAAAAAGGATCAATTATTTGAGCAAACAAATAAAAAAAACAATTAAAAGGTCATTAAATTAAATGAAACTGTCGTTCAAACGGTTTAACAGAATCATTTTATATCAATAATGATAATAATGACACGTGTTTAGATCTACTTTCCATCGTTTCTCGTTACGTTTGACATGGTTTTGTCTTGAAAGACCCTCCAGTCATGTGACCCTCCAGTCATGTGACCCTCCAGTCATGTGACCCTCCAGTCATGTGACCCTCCAGTCATGTGACCCTCCAGTCATGTGACCCTCCAGTCATGTGACCCTCCAGTCATGTCACCCTCCAGTCATGTGACCCTCCAGTCATGTCACCCTCCAGTCATGTGACCCTCCAGTCATGTGACCCTCCAGTCATGTCACCCTCCAGTCATGTGACCCTCCAGTCATGTGACCCTTTAGTCATGTCACCCTCCAGTCATGTGACCCTCCAGTCATGTCACCCTCCAGTCATGTGACCCTCCAGTCATGTGACCCTCCAGTCATGTCACCCTCCAGTCATGTGACCCTCCAGTCATGTGACCCTCCAGTCATGTGACCCTCCAGTCATGTGACCCTCAGGAGATTCAACCGTCGACCACGAAAGGAAGTCGTTTGAGCGTCGATGTGATCGTCGCACAAACTTCACTTCATCAAACCACAACCACACACAGGAAGTCGTCGCTCAGCACCAGCGACACCTGTCAATCATCCCAACACTCACCGAACGGCGCCCAGTCGCACCAGGTGTCATTGTTGGTGACGTTGAGGTCGGCGGGTCGGATGACGTTGGAGCAGTTCCTGTGGAGTTCACTCTGAGGAGAGACGACTTTTCAACCAATGACTCGTCAAACACACGGTTTCGTAACCAACGGTTACCTTGACGATGCTGATGGGTTTCCTGGAGAGATGGTAGGACGTGTAGAAGAGGAAGGTGAGGAAGAGGATGAAGCTCCGGTACCTGAGGAAGCAGAGGAACATGTTGACCGTGACGAACATGTCGAGACAAAACTATCCACCTCGTTATTAGGTTTTATATACGTTTCAAACGTGAAGTTCGACCAGAGTTCCTACAGCTTCTTAACCGCCCTCACGGCTGACCTTTGGTGACCTTTAAGGGTCGTGTCACGACATCACGCGTCTAACATGAACACGACACGAGTTGTTAATCTGCAGCAGCAACGTTGTTTGTCGTCAACACACTCGACGGGTGTCGTTGTCACGACGATACGTTGTTGCGTTAACTTCTGATGTGTGTCTGTGGGAAGTAAGAAATATGGTTTGTGTGTCGAAACATGACACGTGTGTCGTAACACAATGACATTCAAGTTCGACTCTTATTGTGTAATTACTGGTTTGAATTTAATCTTGTTATTACTGATCCATGTATGAAACATGAGTTTAAACGTAGAAAGTTGTGTCATTACACGTTAATTACCCAGTAAATAATAATAATAACATTATAACAGTCATAATAAATATATAATCTCTATTATTTATTTATATTATCTATTAACAGTCACTAGTCTGAGCTTCACCTCAGGAGAAAGTAGAAACATTGATCAGCAACTATCAGTGAAGCACGTCTGGACTGATGTTAACACATGAAGGAACTTCGACGAATTCCTCAAATGCTGCCGGAGACCGTATCGATCTATGACGTCACAGCCGCACAACAACCACTAGTTTCGACTTCAGAGCTTCAGCCTCGAACATCTGCTTCACTTGAGCTCCAGAACCGAAGACAACGACATGATCCGGTGGAGATGGACGCGTTTCCGACACGTTCAGTTAGAAATCGTGGTTATCGATCCGTGATCAATGATTGACGAGGAGCAGATCAAAGAACAATCAAAATGAAGCTGAAACTCACCAACTATCTCGAGAGAAGGAGGAGATGAGTTTGATGCCAGGAGCCAGAGGAGCCTTCATGGTGGACGAGCTCCTGCTTCAAGTGAAACCAAAGGGACTTAAAAGGTTGTTTTCGTCATGTTTAGGTTCGACGGGACCCTGAACGCATCGCGGGACGAAAACAACGACAAAAAGGGATATTTATCAAAGTCTTCTCGCAGGAACTCGTTCAAAAGCTGGTAAAAAGGTTGAAATAAGAGTTAAATAACGATAAAAAGAAGGTTAGCTGCTTCCAGACCATAGACTCCCAGACGCTTCCTTCGGGACAAAAGCGTCGATAAACAACATATTGTTCTCCATCATGTCAGCAGGTCTTTATATGTCGCTCCGGAGAGACAACCTCCTTCAGCGCGTCCGGTGAGTCTTGAAAAAAGCGCCAGTAGCAGCTTTTAGAAGCTATTATTAGTCAGAAGCGAAGTCGTTACTCCAGCGCTTCCAGACCGGATCCGCGAGCACGTGACCGCTCCCGGTGACGTCACCGCAGACAGGAAGCAGGACGACTTAACGAAGAATAAAAACAAAACTTTGTAATAAAGAGAATAAGTTACACACAGATTTCCTTCCGAATGACTCCATTTATCCTTCATTTATTTTTTCACATTCGTATAAGTATCTACTGCCGATGTATTCTAATGAAAACAATAATATTTAAATAAATGATCAATTTGACCGAAATAATGTGGACTTTATTTAGAATTAAATGATTCACGTGTCAAACCTGCTGTGGGTATTTTTTCGTATCGTCTGTTTTGCAAAGTTGTCATTTATCTGGCAGTGAAGTATTATAAATACAGATTTTGGTTTATAAACATTCATTTTTCACTTTATTCACAGAAACAGACTTATTGTTAGATTCAGTTTCATTGACAGCTTTTATTTTTTAATTGAGTATATTTTCTTCATTTCATTAGTTGATAACATGTCAAATATGAAATAATACTTTAAGAAAATGGATATTAAGGTAAACTTTCCACCAACTCTGTCAGAAAAATACATGGATTCAAACATATTCATGTCTCTCGTCACGATCTGATCAAAAGTTTTGACTTTAATCTACGCGAGTCATGAAAGTTGTTTACAGTTGTTGAGATTCTTTTGTCTTCCTGGTACTGAGCAACCGAGGGGAGGAAATAGGATCAAATAAACATGAATGTTGCAGAAGAACAACATACTTTTCTATGTTTTATTCACTTAAATCTGATGATGACTGATGGAAGGAGAAGGAAGTGTGAGTGTTTAAAACAGTTTAAAAGTATTGAATTAAAAGTGAGCTACTAAAGTGATCTGCACCTAAAATCAATAAAGGTTCAAATACAGACCTGTTTGACGGAGGAGGTCGACCTGTCGGCTCTAAAGACGATCATCATACGACCCTCGTTACATATTTACATCATTAAAGGTTCGTTTCCAGTCGATGAATGATTCAAATTAAAAATAATGATCCAGAAGTTGATCCTGTTTTGGTTGAAGGTCGAGTGAGTCGTAAACATGCAGGTGCTGAGGATGAAAGAGAAGAAACTGTTCAGTCGTTATTACATTGTTATTACTATATTATTGTTGTTCACCTGCAGCCGCTTCAGTCCAACGTGGCCGACCTGAGAGCCTGAGCGTACGCTGTGGAGCAGACGTCGAGCTCAGTCGTAAACACTGTTGCTGATGCACTTATTTACTGAGGAGAATCTATTTGTCAAGAACATTAAACTCACAAATACTACGACGACGATGATGCTATTGCTAATGATGTAAAAGCTACAGTATTTACTATCGTTATTGTTCCACAAACTGCTGCTTCTTTAGACCAGAAGAGTTTCTTGTTTAACAAGAGTTTCTTCTACAATCAAATGGTTTTATTTGTTGTAACTATTATATCAGCTCCTACATGCGAGTACATCAGTGTCAACACAATATTCAATGGTTGAATGTTTTTTAATATTTGAAAAATTTTTACCTTTGAAAAATCTGTTTGATATTTTAAATCCTATGATTCAACAACTAATTAATGCTTTTAAATTCCAAATAAAAATGTGTTCAACAGTAAAATCATGTCATCAGACAATAACAAAATACTACCCAATAGTACTAACTAACTAACTACTAGCAACATGTGATTTTTATTAATGGATGGAACTGAATTATACTTTATTATTCAATAGAAAGGTCAACATTTATTTATAGAAATTATTTAATTTATTATTTAATATAAGTAAAGGCAACTAAAACATATAACATAGGAAGTTTCAACATGTATTCAATATTCTGATGATACACTAACATAATACTTCTTTCACTTCTTTTCTACTGCAGGTTTTGTTCTGACATCACAGATACTTTCCTGTCACTTCTGTTGATGGTGTTTCATGGCGTCATGGACAGAAGTGAGAATCTCTCTCTGAGCTTCTTTCCTAAAGATGTTGTTCTGGTGAAAACACCTTAAAAACACCAACTCAACAGCAGTTGTACCTCTGGGGTTGTTGTAGAAGACGCAGTTGTTGGCACAGGTGTCGGGGTGCGAGTCCCAGAAGGTGGAGGCGCAGCAGCAGAGAGGAGGGAGATCCTGACCCCCGACCCGCTCCTTCAGCTGAGCCCTCAGAGCCTCCACGTACCTGGTCCACGAAGATCATGTTTAGAGACTTTCAATCAATAAATCATTGATTTGTTCCACCTGGAAGCTTCCGTCTCCTTCTCCCGTCTCCTCCTCATCTCCGTCGTTCTCTCCTCCTCCTCCAGCTTCAGTCGCTCCAGGATCAGCATCTCCCTCTCGTGCAGCTTCTGTCGGGCGTGGACCAGCTGCTGCTCTCGCTCCAGATCTCCTTCTTCTCGCAGGCGGACATGTTCCTTCTCCGCCTTGAACCTGCCGCGAGATCAGAGGCTTCACAAGTCTGTCCATGAACACGATGTTCGGCTTAAAGAACATATTCTCAGGCAGCGACGCGTGAACTAGGAGTGAGTGTTGTTAAGAACCACAAACACAACACTTGTGTCATGATACACAATATGACAGTGTTGTAAAATAACACAATATTCAACAATATTACTCATAATCAAAAAGATTAATGAAATAAAAAAATAAAAAACATTTTTGTTTGTAGATTGTTTCATTAAGAAGCAAAAATACTTCCAAACATCTGCTTAAATTGAGCATTTGTTGTAGTTTTTTTTGCAATATTTGCTTCTTTTAGCAGAACTGTCTGATGCGTCCGCAGCAAAGTAGCAAAATGATTTTCTTTTATTAGGTTAGGTAGAACTTTATTGATCTCTGAGGAGGTCTCCTTAGGGAAATTGTTTTTTTCCCAATCAGACATAGATTTCATAGGTAAATCTATGAAAGTTGGATATTAAACCGGAGGTAAATCAAAGTATCTGATAAATTGTCACATCCATATTTTCATCTCTGACTCCAACAGGACTTCCTCACCTGGCCGTCCTCCTCAGGTGTTTCCTCTGCTCCAGGTTCTCCTTCACCTGTTCTCTCTCTCGGCTCATGAAGAGTCGACGGTTCCACAGAAACTGAGCTTGACGCTGAACAGATGCACTCGTTCGTCACGTCACCAGGTTCGACTCCGGCAATGATACGTTTACCTGCTTCTTCACTTCCTCCTGGTCGCTCAGAGGCCACAGGACTCGCGAGGCGCCGGGATCTGGTCCATGGAGGGTCTGAAACACGACGTCAAGTCTTCAGGGATCTTAACTTAACAACACAATGAAGGAGTTCTTGATAAAACCAGAGACAGGTTTGAAGAAGATCCTGAACAGCAGGAGCTGGACTATGACTAGGAAATATTTCATGTCATTAAATAAGTGAGTTTACTCTTTATTTTTTGGTTCATTTAAGTATTTTTAATGTGATTTTCACAATGTTTGGGTTTTGAATCTTGTTTTAGTTTTGTTTTAAATGAATAATTCATTCTATTCTATCTTCTGATGTAAAAAGCATAAAGAGATGTTTAAAAAAAAAGAATAAAAAGGTGGATTCAGGTCCGAACACGAATAAGACATTGAACTGAAGGAACGACCTCTGAGTTGTTGTTACTTCACGTCTCGTAAACACAAACACACACGACCTGATAAGGTGCAATAAACACCAGATGAGATGTGAAGCAGAGAATCTTTGGACTTTGACCGTGTGACAGACTTAAACAGTGTCTGGAGGATTTAAACATCGATGTTTTGAGAATCAAAATGATACTTGACGGACCCGACTGAGGCGTTCAGGACTTCTGCCTCGAGAGTCTGTGACCTCGAGCTGCTGGTGGAACTCATGTCCCTCCACTTCCTCCTGCCCGACTTCCTCTTCATCCTCATCTTCCTCTTCTTGATCTTTTCTGGGCCCATGAGACACAGTTGTCTGTGGAGCACAGAAGAATAAACAATAGGATCAGACGTTGATGGAAAAAGTCTGAGACAGACTCACATGTCGACGAGGAGAGAGATTCCATCCATCATGCAGAGGCTCTGACGCACAATCACGGCGAGACACGACCTGATAGGACGCCAGTCGCTCTCGGACGCGTCTGAGCTGGAAAAACAGAAGTAGAGGAGCTTCAGTAACACTGGGATGTTCAGATGACAAGAGAAGAAGACGTGGGATATTCTAAATCTCACAATAAAGTTCTTCAGTCTTTTGACGCATTTCTGTTTTATTCTTCTGTACTTTTAGAAACAGTCGAGTTAAGTGAGGTGTTGTTTGCGAACACGAGTGTGTGTAAAGTTTTACCTCCGACATGTTGTTTTCCAGCTGATCTGCCGTCAACAGTCTGACTGACTCATGACGGGGTTTTATGTGAGGTTTGAATGAAGTTCCCGTGTCAGGCGTCACCTAAAGTCACATGGTGGAATAATAACCAATACAAACAGAAGAGCACAGATAAACTTTGTTATTTTAGAATATTAGGAATGTAGGTATTTGGTAAAATACAGCTCGTCATTTGTTTACCAGAGTATTGGCTGTTTGGAGTCTGCGAGCTCTGGCTTGGGCCACACGGTGGCGCACGTCGTCCTGGAATCTTCTGAGATGTTCCTCTTCTTCTCTTCTGGTTTCTCTCTGACTTTCATCCAGATATAAGGCCACAACCTGAGAACAAAAACAAGGATGAGTGGAGACTGTGCTGCTTATTTGGAGACGATAAGTGACTTTTCTGGTAAGAAAGAAGTGAATTAAATAACAAGGATATTTTGTATGTATTTGTCAACAACCAAACATGATGTTAACTGTAAGAAGTTTAAGTTGTCAAGGTCAGTGGATTGACTCGTGTTTTTAAGGCATATAAACGGGTCAGACTGAACGTCAACAATACATTGTCATGGTAACACATTAGTGTCAAATGATTAGCATTAGCAGGTTAGCATGGACTCACCGACGGGTGGTCCTGGAGGAACTGTCCTCCCTCCACCCGGGCTCCCACTGCCGTCACTGACTCCTGACCCCTCTGGGCCAGAACCTTTAACGTCCTGGACGACGTGAGATATTTGCTTCGACTGACATGAGTAGCTTTGTTAGCTCTCATCGTTAGCTTCTCCACCAAACTAACAAGTCAATTTTATCATGTGATTTGTTTTAAATAACTATTTAAAACGAGACTGTTGCTCCACAAACAAACGTCTTTATCGATGAATCAATGTCTAAAAAAAACAAATCCAAACAACAAAAGAGGCAGAAAATCAACTCGGAAGCGAACGAACTGTTTTTGAGTTTCGCTCACTTTTCTTCTGGTGTTAAGGAACATTGGATGTATCGCCACCTTCAGGTCAGGAAAGGTAGTGCAGCATAGAGACGAGAGACAATGTTGACTGATTGAAAATATTTTATAAAAAAAAAAGAGACTATTTTCACATGAAAATAAAAGCAGCAGCAGGAGGTGATGTTCAGATGTACAGGTTACTCTGAAGGGCTGTGGTTCTGGAGAACTTGCGCAGGACGTCTGTGCTCGGAGAAGAATCCATCTGAGGAAACATGGATTCAATATTATGACGTGAACATCAACACAGAAGGAACCTCGTGATAACATCCACAAAACATTTGATAACATTGTCCCTGAATCTCTGTTTAAAAGTCTAATGAAGAATAAATGATTTATTCTACCATCATCAAGATTGACCTTCTTTACCTTCTTCTCCTGACACAAGATAATATCATGTATTGAGTGAAATCAACAAATCATTCATGTTCAATTAATTTATTTATAATATCTTTTTTCCAGTTATCTTTGTATTTATTTCAAATATGTTGATGCATTTACAGTTGGTTGTTTAAATGAATATGTTATAATGACATTAATAATAATACGATTCAAATCTTCCCCTCAGAACAATCCTCGTCCTCACATCATGAATCACCGTCACTGAGCAGTGAAGCCGTCGCCGACGCAATATTCAAATGTGACAGTGAAGAACGACGTCAGCCTTGATTTATCTTTGGAAACTATTTAAGTCAACATCTGCTCCAGTGTCCTTGAGCTGCGACCCACATCCTCGCTCCAGTTACAGTAACTGATGAACAACAAGGTGAAGTGAAAGACAGACGAATGTCAGGGAACTGTTGCCGCCATGATGTCACCACAACTCAATTACACAGAGATGTCATTGAACCGCTTAATTGCTGCGAGTCCTCTCGTGCTAACAACATGACGCTAGTGCTAACGACATGACACCCGTGCTAACGACATGACGCTAGTGCTAACGACATGACACCCGTGCTAACAACATGACACCCGTGCTAACAACATGACACCCGTGCTAACAACATGACACCCGTGCTAACAACATGACACCCGTGCTAACAACATGACACCCGTGCTAACAACATGAACCCGGTGCTAACAACATGACACCCGTGCTAACAACATGACACCCGTGCTAACAACATGACACCCGTGCTAACAACATGACACCCGTGCTAACAACATGACACTAGTGCTAACAACATGACACTAGTGCTAACAACATGACACTAGTGCTAACAACATGACACCCGTGCTAACAACATGACACCCGTGCTAACAACATGACACTAGTGCTAACAACATGACACTAGTGCTAACAACATGACACCCGTGCTAACAACATGACACCCGTGCTAACAACATGACACCCGTGCTAACAACATGACACCCGTGCTAACAACATGACACCCGTGCTAACACTTGCAGGCTATGATGCTGCGCTCAATGACTTGTACAGAAAACAGGTCTTTGCTGGCTCAGCCAGCAACAAATGAACAAACTGTTTGTATTCAAGTGTGACGTCATCTGAAATATGGAATAAAAAGCCAGCATCAGAGGTTCTTCAGTGGTTTGGGACGAGCCGTGAGAAGAGCCTCCTTGCTGGTGGTAAAAACTGGATTCTGACTCTGTTTGTTCTAACGCTAGTCTCTGTACATTCCTATTGTCCGGGAGAAAATCCCTGACACTTCTTAACACCTGGAGTCATGTTTATTATTAGTACACATTTCATAGCAGTGATCACAGCATGACCTGCATCACGTCTATTCTTCTTTTCCATCTCGACGACACTTCCTCGTGTTTTCTGCTGCAAATGTTTTCCAGATATTTTGCAGCTTCCACTTGGAATCGGAGAAGATCTGCATAATGACTGTAATGTATTTACTTTGAAGCTCATTAAAGTCAAGGTGGTGCTGAGCTCTCGCTGCTGCAGCCACGAACAAACGCTCTCCTCCATTATCACGACAACACTTTCATTGAGCAACAACACACTCCATCCTTCTCTCACTTCATTTAAATAAGAAAAATAAAATGCTTTCCTCCCTGGAAGACTTTTCATCGACAAAGTGTCCACGACCCTGAATCATGGAGGACATGAGGAAAGTTTTGGAACAACAACATAAATAGTTTGGAGAGAGAAAGATGAAATTATTGATCAACTTCACTATTATTCAGCAGCAAAGATTTGATTTGATGAACTTCTTTTCACGGCCGTTTAAATAATGTTGTTTTGTATAACTTTATTCTAATGTGATCATCTATCTTCATGCATTTAATGCACTCGTCTCAAGAACCCAAGCTTTTCTTTCTGCACGTCCAACAGAAGACATTTCTTTATAGAACTTGAAGCTGGTGAGAGTAAAGTTGAAGATGATTCATCACCTGATGGAACACATGCAGGAGTGAGACTCTAGTGCCACCACTGGAGAGGTTGTCTCACACCAGGACAGGTTGTCTTACACCAGGACAGGTTGTCTCACACCAGGACAGGTTGTCTCACACCAGGACAGGTTGTCTCACAAAAGGACAGGTTGTCTCACAAAAGGACAGGTTGTCTCACAAAAGGACAGGTTGTCTCACAAAAGGACAGGTTGTCTCACAAAAGGACAGGTTGTCTCACACCAGGACAGGTTGTCTCACACCAGGACAGGTTGTCTCACACCAGGACAGGTTGTCTCACACCAGGACAGGTTGTCTCACACCAGGACAGGTTGTCTCACACCAGGACAGGTTGTCTCAAACCAGGACAGGTTGTCTCACACCAGGACAGGTTGTCTCACACCAGGACAGGTTGTCTCACACCAGGACAGGTTGTCTCACAAAAGGACAGGTTGTCTCACAAAAGGACAGGTTGTCTCACACCAGGACAGGTTGTCTCACACCAGGACAGGTTGTCTCACACCAGGACAGGTTGTCTCACAAAAGGACAGGTTGTCTCACACCAGGACAGGTTGTCTCACACCAGGACAGGTTGTCTCACACCAGGACAGGTTGTCTCACACCAGGACAGGTTGTCTCACACCAGGACAGGTTGTCTCACACCAGGACAGGTTGTCTCACACCAGGACAGGTTGTCTCACACCAGGACAGGTTGTCTCACACCAGGACAGGTTGTCTCACACCAGGACAGGTTGTCTCACACCAGGACAGGTTGTCTCACACCAGGACAGGTTGTCTCAAACCAGGACAGGTTGTCTCACACCAGGACAGGTGACCAGAACACTCCAGCGCGAGAGGGTTCTTCTGGTTCAACATGGAAGAGCTCACCTTTATTGACTTGCCCAGTTTGGTCAGTGCAGGTTTGAAGGTCTCCATGGTGACGGAGTCGGGCCCGATGACGTCGCTGTAACACTGGTAGACCACGGCAGGGACGCGGTGGACCTGGCAGTGGTTGAGAACTGAGGAGACGGCAGAGAAACATCAGCATCATGGAAGTGCACTCGGAGCCAACACTCCAATCAGGCCGCGAGACAAAGAGCGACTCGCACTAATGCCATTACGTCACAGTCGACTGTGACTTTCATCTCTCAGCGAGTGTTGCTCAAGGACTCTTGACAAACACAAACGATAATAAACAGTTAAACTAGGACTCGTTTGTTAGAGCGACATTTCATTTCTACTTGTTTAACGACTGCAAACACACACAGACTCCTCAAGTATTTGTAATGAACACATCGGCCAACTGGCTCCATCAGTCCTGAAGAGGTAAAAGTATAACTGAGATGCATCATCTGAATACAGATACTGTCGAACTGAAGGTTTAACTCTAGTTAATTTGTCTCAAAGCAAAGGTTGTTGTTTTCCTTTTTTATTTTCTTTTTTATTTCTGGTATTGTTTTTCTTCTTGATTTGCCTTGTATTACCGTCTTGTAACTACCTGACGGGTGACTTGAATAGGAGTAATTGTTGTATGTATACTACATATTACGGATATGTCATCTATGATTGATGTGAAATGACAATAATAATAATAATAATAATAATTTATACTGAATGAAGTATATTCTTAGATATTTTTGTGTTTCTTCTTTTCTTTTCTACGACGGCTCAACGATGCTTCACAACAGACGCAGACGCTGAGGGAATTAAAATGGCCGCCGCTGACTTCAAGATACATTACACTCTACACAAACACAGCAACAGCACATACCTCTGCCAAGGAGGTCATTTAACATGACTTGATGAAAAACAACAAATACAAAATGATGCCCCTGGACCTGGACCTGGACCTGCAACCTTTTAATCTCGTCCTTTCAAGTTTTTTCTAATCTTTTCCATCTAATCTAATCTAATCGTCTACATGTGAGGGGCCATGTGTCCAGGGCGCCCCTGCCTCTGACCCTGTGTAGCTGGGACACGCACCTGCAGCTGGAAGTCCTGACACGATGTTGGGCGGCTCCAGTGACGGACAGGCCGTCTGACCCCGGTAAGAGCTGGTGTGAAGAGAGCGCAGGAAGGGGGCGGAGCTACCGCACAGGTAGTCAGCGGTCTTGTAGTCGGCCACACAGGTGTCTGTCAGGACTGTGACGCTCAGCTCTCTGGGCTGCAGGCAGAGCAAGACCTGCAGGAATCAAACACAGTTTCATTAACCAGACTGCACCCGATAACATCGGCCCACGACCCCCTACATCGGCCCACGACCCCCTACATCGCCCCAAGACACCCTAGACCACCTCATGTGAATTTGTTTATTAAAATAACAGAATATTTGAATATTTATTTTTTTACACATCAAGTTATATATTAAAATTCAAATAATTAAAAATACATTTTCAAAATTCAATATTTTAAAATTGCTAATATTACATTCAAGATGAATGTTAGTTCAACAGAGTCTCCAGACCAGACCAACAGAGCACCGAGCACCTGATGAACTGAAGCCCATCATGTGACGCACAGACGATCATGTGACCAAGGAAAATAAATGATAATATTTCAACTATTTGCAAATGATCTGGTGAGATGGTTCTATTGTACTAATGTTATTATGTCGATACATTTTCACATTTGATATTACATTTAAATTGATGTTAAAAAAGAAATCAATGAATTCAATTGTTTAAATGAACTTAAAAGCATTTCATTGGTTGACAGTGATTCACACAGAGACGCTGAAAGATGGTGAATTACCTTCTCTGTCCACTGGAACTGCTGATGTTCAGCAACATGACACGTCACCTGGCAGAGCAGCACCTGTGAACACAACCATGTGTTACTCCTGACATCATGAAACCTTCATAACATGAACATCCAGGCGTGTCTGATGGTCTTCTGGTGAGCGACACACTGTATGAGCTGCAGCTGCTCCACGAACGCTTCCTCACTTCATTAAACCTGCGGCAGCACGACTGATACTGTAGGTGATAAATCTGCTGCCGTCGCAGCCCTTCCTTTATCTTGATTAAATCACATGCAAAGACAGCCGGCGGCTCCAGCCACAGCCGGAGAGTCACTCAGGACTCGGAGCGTTTATGCAAGATTTGGGATTACGGGTGAGTCATTAATCCCAGAGTGTCGGCGCCTGCCATCCTACTCCTGCCGCCACAGCTTCACACTGCAGTATGACATCAGGGAGGATGGAGAGAGTTCTGCTTCCACGTTCAGTGACACGCTGACGAAAACATTCCAAACACCTGCAGGCACCGGAGATGAGGTTTCAAACGAATGGCTCGACATTATGGCGTCGGCCCTCGTCGACCTCAAGGTTCAGTCGGAGGGAGAAAGAGAAGGTTCGAACCACACGACGACTGCTGCGTCTACTGAACCACTTCAGGTCAAAGTAAACAGCTTTAAAACCTTGAGCACAGTGTTCAGCTGTTCATGTCCGCCTGACAAAACTAGATACAAATAATGAATGATGCAAAGCAAGTCAACATAAATCTATATGTCTAGAAAATTCCTTTAAATATTTTAAGTTAGTATCTTATTTCAACGATAAATGTTCCATTTTTAATCATTTATTAAAACATAGTTAATAATTTATAGATGTAGGCATCAGCGCATCAATGCTTCTCAGCTCAATTGCAGATGTTTCTGCCAGATAAAGTTTCCAGTCCTTGTAGCGTGCGTAGCATGTTAGCTTGTTAGCTTCTGCTACAAACCATCTTAAAATAGAGACTTATTTCATTTAACTCTGATCGGTTCTCCTCAAGTGGAGCTTCATAAAGGACGAGCAGTTTGGAGGCGTTTGAATGTTCTCAAGTGTCTTTTTGGATGAAAATGAAGACGAAGACAACTGAGCTCCAGTCGCTACATTAAAATGAACAAACATCT
This sequence comes from Callionymus lyra, assembly GCA_016630915.1. Lineage (NCBI taxonomy): Eukaryota > Metazoa > Chordata > Actinopteri > Syngnathiformes > Callionymidae > Callionymus > Callionymus lyra. The sequence goes on from JACEEU010000783.1 coordinate 70,970, forward strand.
TTGTCTACAACTCCAAAAAGAACACATTACTGTGAAAATAAAGAACATGAGTCGACATTAAGGTGAGTAGTAAATGAGTTTGGGGTGAGGTTTAAGCTCCAGACTAATATCAAAGGTTAACATCTTCAATATTTCCTGGTCACGTGGAGCATGAACCGTTTGTCTTGGACTGACAAGTGACTCTCAGTTGACAGCGAGTGTGTCGAGCTTCACTCACGGATGGATCGTCCGTGTGTCTGTAGAACAAACACTCGCTGCTCTGACCAGATCCAGCTCCACTCCTCTCGTTCCACACGGACGCTCGTCCCACAGGCGTCCACTGACCAGACGCCAGGACGTACACGGACAGAAACCCTGTGGACGGAACCGCAGTGTTAACAAACCTTCGCCTTTTTCTCAACAACCACATGCAAACGATGACAATCTGGCACAACATGTACATCAGCTTTATTCACCGTTTGAATGTTGCATCCAACATTCAAACGGTGAAACCTGGGATTATATTATTGAATTCCTTTTTTTCTTTTTAGACATTTTAAATAATTATATTGTTCAAATAATTCTTTAATAATTGTTCAAATAATTCTTTAATAATTGTTCAAAATAATTGAATTACATACATCCATACTGAGGTCAATTTTAATATATTGAGTAATTGATATTTAAAAGGTTCAATTTGTTTTCTTTTTTTTTAAGAGTTTGATTGTATTATAAATATTGAATATAGAACATTTGCTTTTGAATTTAATTTTACATTTTCTTTTAATTAAATGATTTTTGCAAAACAAATTCAACCTTTCAATATAGATATTATGTCATCATATTATTTAATATATACTGTATATAATTTAATTATATTAAAAACAAAATACATTTCATTTAAATCTTAATTGCAGTTTAGTGCACTAAGTCAATGGCGGGGATCTGTTTTTTGTACTTATTATTTAGTTTAATTATTAAAAAAAAAAATCACATTCAACCTTTTAAAAATCAAAATAAGTGAATAATTCTTACTAATTAAATGTTAAAAAGAAAACATTTCCATTGAAAATATGAACTTCATCCATTCAAAGTTCTGATGCGTCTAATGTTCCTCCATAAAAGCATTTATTGACCACAGGTGTGACCAGAGCATCAATATCAGTCCAACATTATGAATCTACAGCAGATGCTCCGGCGTCACAGCTGTGGCTTTAATGGAAAACATCAATGAAAACGGAGCCAGAGTCGCAAACAGTAATTACAGCCTCGTGTTTGTGCTGCTCGGCTGGGATTGTGATTCTGCAGCAGCAGGTCCACAAAACTGCTCCTTTACTTGGTGCACCTGAAGAAGAGGAGGACGTTAAGAGCAACTGGACCAGGATTCAGAAGCGACTCATCCACGTCTGTGTTCAGAGAGTTTAGTGAAACATACATTTTATCAATGTTAAAGAACTATTTTGGAGAATGAGGACATGAAGCATGCGACTGACGAGGGACAATGTGTCTCTGTCCTCGGAACACCTCGGGTCCTCCAGGAAGAGCTCGACCATGTAGCTAGAGAGAGGAACATCTGGGCCTTCCTGCTGGAGCTGCTGCCCCCACGACCCGACTCCAGTTTGAAGGCAAAATTACAGTTTTTTGAATTTTGAATACATTTGTTTGTGTTTAATGTTCAGACTGAACAGGGACCCAGTGATATAGGGAGTGTCTTAGATTGTTCTTCGGGGGGGAAGATAATAAAATAGTGACGTGTCTATTATCAGTTCAGCGAGCAGACGATTAGAAAATCCTCACTTACTCGCAGCATTATGTCCCACGGCGAGGATGAAGTCGGAACACGGCAGCTTATTCCCAGACGTCAGGGACTCGGACACGTCCGGGTTCCAGTGCAGATGAACCTCCCTGACCAGCAGAGAACCACAGTTGAAAGAAAATGAAAGTTTAATACGATGTAGCCGCTAAAATCCCCTTTAATGCAGCGATTTGAAAATAACTCATGATAAATTTGCCCTTTTGAATATGGTACACAAAATACACAACTTTAAAATCTCACCGTCATGAGTTTTGTATTAAAGATCAACTTCATTTGGTGCCAGGTCATAATAAGAATATTTACTAATGTGACATATTAATATTAATTTAATAATTAATAATGTGCATCTTTAACTTAAACATAAATATATCATTTTTCAACAATGCGCTCGAAAACTACAACACTTTCAATAATTTAGATATATATAGTTAGAAAACGATGGAGAAAAGCCACATCTGTTGCCATGACAACGCCTTAAAAGTGAAAGTGAAAGCAGCAACGGCTTTATCGAACTATAAAAACACAGATATCTAAAAATAAAATGTTGTTGTTTAAAATCTTTATTTGTTAACTTTGTGGGAGGAAAGTACGGTGGCTTTGACTGGACAAACAAATAAGGAAATAAACGCAACATACGCAATTTCAATTATACTCGTCTATTAAGATGAAGACAATTAAAACAATTGTGTTTGTTATATTCTTATTATAGTCAAAATGAATTACAATTCCGTTGTATCTAAATCTGATTATTATTTTTTAGCAAAAACGTGTAGCATGACTTGCTACTTGACAGTCTCATGCTAACATGCTAACAGGCTAACACTCACCGTTTTTCTTCGAGTTCTCTGCGGATCTGAGCATCTTCCTCGTTCTCGTCGTTCTCCTCGAGCTCCTCGTCGTCTTCATCCTCGTCCACAGCGCGAGAATAAACGGATAAAACTTCGCCAAAAAACGTTGCCATGACTGCAGAAGTGCTGGAGAGTGATTAGCAACTCGGAGCTACTTCCGTGTCTCGGCAGACTCCGCTACACTTTCAAAGTAAAAGCCCATCTACCGGAAGAAGAGCGACAATCGATCTCAAAAAAATATATTTAAAAAATATACTTTGGAGTTTGTCTTTTACTGATTATGATATTTCCTAACGTTTCCTTTTACTATATTATTTCAGCGGTAGAAAAAAAATGAATTTCAACACATTTCTTCAAATATAACTTGTTTTATTTAGTTTAGTTTGGTCAGAACACAAGGAACAAACATAAAAAAAACAATTTTATTTCCTCTCTTTTACATTAATTCAGTAGGTAGTGATGCACTCTAAAACCCAACAAATGAACTTATGTTTATTTCATTGTGCAATAGAAAGTTGAAAAAGGTTTGTTGAGTAACAGCTTCTGTCACGTGACATGTAATGTAGCTTCAAAATATTCTCCGTGTTCTGAGAGAACAACTGTACGCTTCTGAATTAATTATGGTCAACTTGTGACACGATAAAAGCGTTAAGATGTTGATGTGGAAAAGTAAACATCCCTCGGTCAAGACTCACTTACACGTGGTTCTCAGATACAAACCCTTGAAGTCACAAAGGTCGTTCGGTCCTGAGAGAATCTTCCGTGGAAACACAGGACGCTGGTAAATATTTGAAGCAGGAACATCTTCCAGCGGCACAAAGACGAGGAAGCTTCACGCATGACTTCAGACTGTCAACGTGTTTCCGCTCCAGCTCTTCAATCGATGAATGATTTATGTTCTCGGGCAGATTCACACGCTGAGGCTGGTATCAAGTAAACGCTCGAGTCCAACAATTAGCTCCAGGGTCGACGTCCATCCACAGTTAGAGACATTAATGGAGCTCCACGTCTGTGGATTCAACCAGATCAGAGTCACCATTCATTCTCAACACCTCTCGCAGATGAGATCCAAGACATTCTTCGACCAGAGCGCAGCTAGAAATTCGAGGAGAACCTAAAGCAAACAAAAACCTGCAGTCTTTCATTTTTTGTCTATTATACGTTTTCATCCTTATGACTGTCTTATTATTGTCTTAAAGCTTCATAACATTTCCATGTTCACACTTCGTCGACTGATCCCAGGTCAGGTGGGGGGGGCAGCAGCTTCAGCAGCTTCAGCAGACTCTGCTCCATCATCTCGCTCTGAAACCTTCTTGTTCCGTTTGTCTTGATCATCAATGAAGACCTTCTTACTGGAGCTACTCATGTGGAAGAACGTCAGAATGTTCAATCATTTTTTTCTTTCAAATGTTTTGTTTGTATTTTCAATTCAATTCTTCAATTTCTTACCTTCTTTGTCTTCAGAAATGGGGAAGAGAATAGCATTTGAAGACTTGTTGTGAGTTGGATCAGAGTCTCTGACGGATGACAGAGGGGGGGCGGTGGCCCGGGTTAACCAAAACCTGTACATGAAGGTATAAAAGACCTGAACATGAAGGTATAAAACACCTGAACATGAAGGTATAAAACACCTGAACATGAAGGTATAAAACACCTGAACATGAAGGTATAAAACACCTGAACATGAAGGTATAAAACACCTGAACATGAAGAACACCTGAACATGAAGGTATAAAACACATGAAGACATAAACCCCGAACATGGGAAGATATAAAACACCTGAACATGAAGGTATAAAACACCTGAACATGAAGGTATAAAACACCTGAACATGAAGGTATAAAACACCTGAACATGAAGGTATGAAACACCTGAACATGAAGGTATAAAACACCTGAACATGAAGACCCCTGAACATGAAGGTATAAAACACCTGAACATGAAGGTATAAAACACCTGAACATGAAGGTATAAAACACCTGAACATGAAGATATAAAACACCTGAACATGAAGGTATAAAACACCTGAACATGAAGGTATGAAACACCTGAACATGAAGGTTTAAAAACCTGAACATGAAAGTATGAAACACCTGAACATGAAGGTATAAAACACCTGAATATGAAGGTATAAAACACCTGAACATGAAGGTATAAAACACCTGAACAAACACTGAATATGAAAACACCTGAACATGAAGGTATAAAACACCTGAACATGAAGGTATAAAACACCTGAACATGAAGGTATAAAACACCTGAACATGAAGGTATAAAACACCTGAACATGAAGGTATAAAACACCTGAACATGAAGGTATGAAACACCTGAACATGAAGGTATAAAACACCTGAACATGAAGGTATGAAACACCTGAACATGAAGGTATAAAACACCTGAACATGAAGGTATAAAACACCTGAACATGAAGGTATAAAACACCTGAACATGAAGGTATGAAACACCTGAACATGAAGGTATAAAACACCTGAACATGAAGGTATGAAACACCTGAACATGAAGGTATAAAACACCTGAACATGAAGGTATGAAACACCTGAACATGAAGGTATAAAACACCTGAACATGAAGGTATAAAACACCTGAACATGAATATGAAACACCTGAACATGAAGGTAAAAAACTGAACATGAGGGTATAAAACACCTGAACATGAAGGTATAAAACACCTGAACATGAAGGTATAAAACACCTGAACATGAAGGTATAAAACACCTGAACATGAAGGTATAAAACACCTGAACATGAAGGTATAAAACACCTGAACATGAAGGTATAAAACACCTGAACATGAAGGTATAAAACACCTGAACATGAAGGTATAAAACACCTGAACATGAAGGTATAAAACACCTGAACATGAAGGTATAAAACACCTGAACATGAAGGTATAAAACACCTGAACATGAAGGTATAAAACACCTGAACATGAAGGTATAAAACACCTGAACATGAAGGTATAAAACACCTGAACATGAAGGTATAAAACACCTGAACATGAAGGTATAAAACACCTGAACATGAAGGTATAAAACACCTGAACATGAAGGTATAAAACACCTGAACATGAAGGTATAAAACACCTGAACATGAAGGTATAAAACACCTGAACATGAAGGTATAAAACACCTGAACATGAAGGTATAAAACACCTGAACATGAAGGTATAAAACACCTGAACATGAAGGTATAAAACACCTGAACATGAAGGTATAAAACACCTGAACATGAAGGTATAAAACACCTGAACATGAAGGTATAAAACACCTGAACATGAAGGTATAAAACACCTGAACATGAAGGTATAAAACACCTGAACATGAAGGTATAAAACACCTGAACATGAAGGTATAAAACACCTGAACATGAAGGTATAAAACACCTGAACATGAAGGTATGAAACACCTGAACATGAAGGTATAAAACACTGTTACGAGCGAGACCAACCTGGACTCCATGACTCCCAGAAGCCTCGGCACAAAGGTCTCCTGTGAGAAGCAACACCGGCTCCAGGGCGTCAACACAACACCAGCTAATGATCAGAGGAGGAAACACGGAGATGATGGTCGTTTCCTGAGCGTAACAAGGACTCGTGATTGATCTGCACAAGCTTTAATTAAAACTGTCCCTCGTCTCCTCGCAGACGCCCTCGGATCAATCCAAACACAACATATCTTAACCTGCAATAGAAGCTCATGCTGATGAAACCTAATCAACCAGCATGCATTGCAGCAGCAGACGCTCCTCTGTGAAGCCACATGGAGGTTTGTCTGGAACAAGACGATTTAGAATCAGAATTATTGTTTATTAATTAATTTATGTTCTTCGATACATTAGAACATGAAGTTCTCCTGAAATCTATCAATAGTTGATCATGTACCTTCTGATGAAGTTTTACTCTAGGAGTACGTGAGAATATATTACATTTGTTTTTCATGACACCATATGGATGATATTCTGTTATTATAATAAAGCATGAATAAAATAAAATAATTCAATTTCTCTATTTGCAATTAACATTCAAATATAGTGTTTGTGTTTGTTTGTGTTGCAGTTTAACCTCCGGCCTCTGGATGGCAGCAGTGGTTTCGTCCTCCACAGCTACAACACATCTGTTTGTGACGGAGATACTAATTAATGCCTGAAAATGATACATCGTCGACAGATGTTGTCGTCTGACCTTGAACATCGACGGTTGTATCGCCGCCTCCAAACCTAAGAACCTCTTACGAGTCCATTACAGCGTCTGGACGCCTGTGAGTCGAACAAACAACAATCACATTAACTTTCACTTGTTTCCATCTAATGGACCCTCATGTAAGAGGAGGAAACAGGAGCGTCTGAAGGAGATCCAGGAGAAGCAGGACATCCATCCTCAACAGCGAGTCCCGCGGGAGTCGAAGCAGGGATGGACTCGAGCTGCTGGCGTCACCTTCATCATCACCTTCATCATCTTCATCATCACCTTCATCATCACCTTCATCATCACCTTCATCATCTTCATCATCACCTTCATCATCACCTTCATCATCACCTTCATCATCACCTTCATCATCTTCATCATCACCTTCATCATCACCTTCATCATCACCTTCATCATCACCTTCATCATCACCTTCATCATCACCTTCATCATCACCTTCATCATCTTCATCATCACCTTCATCATCTTCATCATCACCTTCATCACCTTCATCATCACCTTCATCATCACCTTCATCATCTTCATCATCACCTTCATCATCACCTTCATCATCACCTTCATCATCTTCATCATCACCTTCATCATCACCTTCATCATCTTCATCATCACCTTCATCATCACCTTCATCATCTTCATCATCACCTTCATCATCACCTTCATCATCACCTTCATCATCTTCATCATCACCTTCATCATCTTCATCATCACCTTCATCATCACCGTCATCATCACCTTCATCATCACCTTCATCATCACCGTCATCATCACCTTCATCATCACTTCATCATCACCGTCATCATCACCTTCATCATCACCTTCATCATCACCTTCATCATCACCGTCATCATCTTCATCATCACCTTCATCACCTTCATCATCACCGTCATCATCACCATCATCTTCATCATCACCTTCATCATCACCTTCATCATCACCTTCATCATCTTCATCATCACCTTCATCATCACCTTCATCATCACCGTCATCATCACCTTCATCATCACCTTCATCATCACCTTCATCACCTTCATCATCACCTTCATCATCACCTTCATCACCTTCATCATCACCTTCATCATCACCATCATCTTCATCATCACCTTCATCATCACCGTCATCATCACCTTCATCATCTTCATCATCACCTTCATCATCACCTTCATCATCACCTTCATCATCACCTTCATCATCACCTTCATCATCACCTTCATCATCTTCATCATCACCTTCATCATCACTGTCATCATC
>JACEEU010000784.1:0-27500 GCA_016630915.1 Callionymus lyra
CCCAGATCTCGTCCAGTTTAGGACAGATAACCCCCGGAACCGTAGGCCTGCGCGCTTCGTTCCGCCCGACCTTCACTCCACATGTAAACGGTGGTGGCGCGAGTGGAGGTGCGGGGGGGAGCTCGACCTCCATGCGGTTCGCCGCGGCGGTGAATATGCGCGGCAGGACGTCAAGCGGGTAGCGAGGAACCGGCCCGGTTCCCCCGACCACTTCGACGTCCCCCGGCTCGGAACCGAACAGGGTGCTCGGATCCGCCTCATAACACCGCTGGTCGTCCTCCTCATCGTAGTCGGCCCACGACCTGACTGGAGGACGCGGCGTGCACCGACGGGCCTCGTATGCTCCCCGTCTCCTACGGACCTTCTCGGGAAGCATACGGCAGGCCCCACAATCCGCAAACGCGTGATCCGGGCCTAGGCAGACGAAGCAGAGAGCGTGTGACACCCCTGGGCACAAAGACACATCTACGTCCACGTTCATGCTCACGTCCGCCATGCTGTATCCAGGAGCCTTCCTGAGTAGTTAAAAAGGGAGAGTGCGCGGCTGCTGCCGCACCTTTGTATAGCGCGCCGCCCCCCGCGGGGGGGGGAAAAATCTTTTTAATTCCCGGGAGCAGCCGGGGCACCCCCCCAAGGGGAGATGGCGGAGGGGGGCCCCCAAAGGGAGGCAGGGGGGGAACTTCAATAACATCAATAACATCAATAACATAAAAAACTTCAATAACATCAATAACATCAATAACATCAATAACTTCAATAACATCAATACTTTCAAAAACATGACAAATACAAGCAACATATGAATCAAACAGTTTTTCCTGGAAACTCTTTGAGTATTTTTTTTTAAGAAATTTTTAGGGGGGAAAAAAATTTTTTTTTTTTTTTTTAAAAAAAAAAAGTTTCCCCCCCCCCCCCCCCCCCCCCCCCCCCCCCCAAAAAAAACCCCCAAACGCTTTTGTTTTTTTTTTTTTTTTTTTTTTACCCCCTAAAATATACATTATTCATGAGCTTCTTAGCTCCATGTTTTATTGACAGAGCCATGAAGTGACTTGTAAAAAGGACTATTTTAATGGTGTCTAGAAGTTAATGGATGCTGTGAGTTCAGGCCACAGGACGAGAGTTCATAGAAAACACTCGTCTGCTGGTCACTCACGAAAACACACCCTGTGCTCAAATGTGCATCATTTCTTCAGACCTTCACATTATGCAGGACAGAAGAACCTGCTTCGCCTCAGGCACCAATGTTCCTCTGAGACCATGTTAGTGCAACAACATTCAGACTCACATTGATTTCAAAACATTCCATAAACACAAACACTCGTGTTGGACGAGCTTCACAGAACATCTGAGGATGTTTGTATGTTTTCAAAAGTCTTGATTTCGTAGAAGGACCTGAAACAAAAATCATGTTATTTAAAGAGTTAGTTTCTTATACAAACATCATTAAAACATGTGACAGAACAGGAAGTAAAACGACATCAAACCAACGATGAAGGTCAATGTAAAAGTTAATAACTATTCATTGGTCTAGTCAAGAGGTCAAAGGCAACAGCAACTGTCAATCAAAGTGTGTTTTTAAAAGAGAGAAGAAGACACCCTTAGAGAAGTCTGTTTCAAAATCAAGGAGCCTCGATGAAGAAGATCCGTCTTCTGATTCCAGACCGGACTTCGGACCAGATAACAGGGACTTGAGGATCTAAGACTGAGCTGCTCGAGATGCTCCACATGTGGGAGATGAATGTCAGAGCAAGACAAAAGTAACATTTGAAAATGAAATATTTTGAAACAATCAGGAAGTCAGACGTGATGCAGTTCAAACCAGTTAGAAGTCCAGCTGCTGAGCTTCTGACCAGTAGCAGGAGAAAGAGATGTTTGGACCAGTAGCAGGAGAGAGACATGTTTGGACCAGTGGCAGGAGAAAGAGGTGTTTGGACCAGTGGCAGGAGAGAGAGATGTTTGGACCAGTAGCAGGAGAAAGAGATGTTTGGACCAGTGGCAGGAGAAAGAGATGTTTGGACCAGTGGCAAAAGAAGAGACATGTTTGGACCTGGACCAGTGGCAGGAGAAAGAGATGTTTGGACCAGTGGCAGGAGAGAGACATGTTTGGACCAGTGGCAGGAGAAAGAGATGTTTGGACCAGTAGCAGGAGAAAGAGATGTTTGGACCAGTAGCAGGAGAGAGAGAGATGTTTGGACCACTAGCAGGAGAGAGAGAGATGTTTGGACCAGTGGCAGGAGAGAGAGAGATGTTTGGACCAGTAGCAGGAGAGAGAGAGATGTTTGGACCAGTAGCAGGAGAAAGAGATGTTTGGACCAGTAGCAGGAGAGAGAGAGATGTTTGGACCAGTGGCAGGAGAGAGACATGTTTTGACCAGTAGCAGGAGAGAGACATGTTTGGACCAGTAGCAGGAGAGAGAGATGTTTGGACCAGTAGCAGGAGAGAGAGAGATGTTTGGACCAGTAGCAGGAGAAAGAGATGTTTGGACCAGTAGCAGGAGAGAGAGAGAGATGTTTGGACCAGTAGCAGGAGAGAGAGATGTTTGGACCAGTAGCAGGAGAGAGAGATGTTTGGACCAGTAGCAGGGAGGAGAAAGAGATGTTTGGACCAGTAGCAGGAGAGAGAGATGTTTGGACCACAGTAGCAGGAGAAAGAGATGTTTGGACCAGTAGCAGGAGAGAGACATGTTTGGACCAGTAGCAGGAGAGAGACATGTTTGGACCAGTAGCAGGAGAGAGAGACATGTTTGGACCAGTAGCAGGAGAGAGAGACATGTTTGGACCAGTAGCAGGAGAAAGAGATGTTTGGACCAGTAGCAGGAGAGAGAGAGATGTTTGGACCAGTAGCAGGAGAGAGAGATGTTTGGACCAGTGGCAGGAGAAAGAGATGTTTGGACCAGTAGCAGGAGAAAGAGATGTTTGGACCAGTGGCAGGAGAGAGACATGTTTGGACCAGTGGCAGGAGAAAGAGATGTTTGGACCAGTGGCAGGAGAGAGACATGTTTGGACCAGTAGCAGGAGAAAGAGATGTTTGGACCAGTAGCAGGAGAGAGAGAGATGTTTGGACCAGTAGCAGGAGAGAGAGAGATGTTTGGACCAGTAGCAGGAGAAAGAGATGTTTGGACCAGTAGCAGGAGAGAGAGAGAGATGTTTGGACCAGTAGCAGGAGAGAGACATGTTTGGACCAGTGGCAGGAGAAAGAGATGTTTGGACCAGTGGCAGGAGAGAGACATGTTTGGACCAGTGGCAGGAGAAAGAGATGTTTGGACCAGTGGCAGGAGAGAGAGATGTTTGGACCAGTAGCAGGAGAGAGAGAGATGTTTGGACCAGTAGCAGGAGAAAGAGATGTTTGGACCAGTAGCAGGAGAGAGAGAGAGATGTTTGGACCAGTAGCAGGAGAGAGAGAGATGTTTGGACCAGTGGCAGGAGAGAGACATGTTTGGACCAGTAGCAGGAGAGAGACATGTTTGGACCAGTAGCAGGAGAGAGAGATGTTTGGACCAGTAGCAGGAGAGAGAGAGATGTTTGGACCAGTAGCAGGAGAAAGAGATGTTTGGACCAGTAGCAGGAGAGAGAGAGATGTTTGGACCAGTAGCAGGAGAGAGAGATGTTTGGACCAGTAGCAGGAGAGAGAGATGTTTGGACCAGTAGCAGGAGAGAGAGATGTTTGGACCAGTAGCAGGAGAAAGAGATGTTTGGACCAGTAGCAGGAGAGAGAGAGATGTTTGGACCAGTGGCAGGAGAGAGACATGTTTGGACCAGTAGCAGGAGAGAGACATGTTTGGACCAGTAGCAGGAGAGAGAGAGATGTTTGGACCAGTAGCAGGAGAGAGAGATGTTTGGACCAGTAGCAGGAGAAAGAGATGTTTGGACCAGTAGCAGGAGAGAGAGAGATGTTTGGACCAGTAGCAGGAGAGAGAGATGTTTGGACCAGTAGCAGGAGAGAGAGAGATGTTTGGACCAGTAGCAGGAGAAAGAGATGTTTGGACCAGTAGCAGGAGAGAGAGAGATGTTTGGACCAGTAGCAGGAGAAAGAGATGTTTGGACCAGTAGCAGGAGAGAGACATGTTTGGACCAGTAGCAGGAGAGAGAGATGTTTGGACCAGTAGCAGGAGAGAGAGAGATGTTTGGACCAGTAGCAGGAGAAAGAGATGTTTGGACCAGTAGCAGGAGAAAGAGATGTTTGGACCAGTAGCAGGAGAGAGAGAGATGTTTGGACCAGTAGCAGGAGAGAGAGATGTTTGGACCAGTGGCAGGAGAAAGAGATGTTTGGACCAGTAGCAGGAGAAAGAGATGTTTGGACCAGTGGCAGGAGAGAGAGACATGTTTGGACCAGTGGCAGGAGAAAGAGATGTTTGGACCAGTGGCAGGAGAGAGACATGTTTGGACCAGTAGCAGGAGAAAGAGATGTTTGGACCAGTAGCAGGAGAGAGAGAGATGTTTGGACCAGTAGCAGGAGAGAGAGAGATGTTTGGACCAGTAGCAGGAGAAAGAGATGTTTGGACCAGTAGCAGGAGAGAGAGAGATGTTTGGACCAGTAGCAGGAGAGAGACATGTTTGGACCAGTAGCAGGAGAAAGAGATGTTTGGACCAGTGGCAGGAGAGAGACATGTTTGGACCAGTGGCAGGAGAAAGAGATGTTTGGACCAGTGGCAGGAGAGAACATGTAGAAGACCAGTAGCAGAGAGAGATGTTTGGACCAGTAGGCAGGAGAAAGAGATGTTTGGACCAGTAGCAGAGAGAGAGAGATGTTTGGACCAGTAGCAGGAGAGAGAGAGATGTTTGGACCAGTGGCAGGAGAGAGATGTTTGGACCAGTAGCAGGAGAGAGAGATGTTTGGACCAGTAGCAGGAGAGAGAGATGTTTGGACCAGTAGACATGTTTGGACCAGAGAGAGAGAGATGTTTGGACCAGTAGCAGGGAGAGAGAGATGTTTGGACCAGTAGCAGGAGAAGAGAGATGTTTGGACCAGTACAGAGAGAGATGTTTGGACCAGTAGCAGGAGAGAGACATGTTTGGACCAGTAGCAGGAGAGAGAGACATGTTTGGACCAGTAGCAGAGAGAGAGAGATGTTTGGACCAGTAGCAGGGAGAGAGAGATGTTTGGACCAGTAGCAGGAGAAAGAGATGTTTGGACCAGTAGCAGGAGAGAGAGATGTTTGGACCAGTAGCAGGAGAGAGAGAGATGTTTGGACCAGTAGCAGGAGAGAGACATGTTTGGACCAGTAGCAGGAGAAAGAGATGTTTGGACCAGTAGCAGGAGATTTGGACCAGAGGAGAGAGAGATGTTTGGACCAGTAGCAGGAGAGAGATGTTTGGACCAGTAGCAGGAGGAGAGAGATGTTTGGACCAGTAGCAGGAGAAGAGAGATGTTTGGACCAGTAGCAGGAGAAAGAGATGTTTGGACCAGTAGCAGGAGAGAGAGATGTTTGGACCAGTGGCAGGAGAAAGAGATGTTTGGACCAGTGGCAGGAGAGAGAGATGTTTGGACCAGTGGCAGAAAGAGATTTTGGGCAGAGAGAGAGATGTTTGGACCAAGCAGGAGAGAGAGATGTTTGGACCAGTAGCAGAAGAGAGATGTTTGGACCGAGGAGGGAAGAGATGTTTGGACCAGTAGCAGGAGAAAGAGATGTTTGGACCAGTAGCAGGAGAGAGAGAGATGTTTGGACCAGTGGCAGGAGAGAGAGATGTTTGGACCAGTAGCAGGAGAGAGACATGTTTGGACCAGTAGCAGGAGAAGAGAGATGTTTGGACCAGTAGCAGGAGAGAGAGAGATGTTTGGACCAGTAGCAGGAGAGAGACATGTTTGGACCAGTAGCAGGAGAGAGACATGTTTGGACCAGTAGCAGGAGAGAGAGACATGTTTGGACCAGTGGCAGGAGAAAGAGATGTTTGGACCAGTGGCAGGAGAGAGAGATGTTTGGACCAGTAGCAGGAGAAGAGATGTTTGGACCAGTAGCAGGGAGAGAGAGATGTTTGGACCAGTAGCAGGAGAGAGAGAGATGTTTGGACCAGTAGCAGGAGAAAGATATGTTTGGACCAGTAGCAGGAGAAAGAGATGTTTGGACCAAGAATGACCAAAAATACCCAGAGCAGGAGAGAGAGATGTTTGGACCAGTAGCAGGAGAAAGAGATGTTTGGACCAGTGCAGAAGAGAGATGTTTGGACCAGGAGAGAGAGATGTTTGGACCAGTAGCAGGAGAGAGAGAGATGTTTGGACCAGTAGCAGGAGAGAGAGATGTTTGGACCAGTGGCAGGAGAGAGAGATGTTTGGACCAGTAGCAGGAGAGGAGAGAGATGTTTGGACCAGTAGCAGGAGAGAGACATGTTTGGACCAGTGGCAGGAGAAAGAGATGTTTGGACCAGTAGCAGGAGAGAGAGATGCTTGGGACCAGTGCAGGAGAGAGAGATGTTTGGACCAGTAGCAGGAGAGAGAATGTTTGGACCAGTGGCAGGAGAAGAGAGATGTTTGGACCAGTGGCAGGAGAGAGAGATGTTTGGACCAGGCAGGAGAGAGAGATGTTTGGACCAGTAGCAGGAGAAAGAGGTGTTTGGACCAGTAGCAGGAGAGAGACATGTTTGGAAACCAGAGCAGGAGAGAGAGAGATGTTTGGACCAGTAGCAGGAGAGAGAGATGTTTGGACCAGTAGCAGAGAGAGAGATGTTTGGACCAGTAGCAGGAGAGAGAGAGATGTTTGGACCAGTAGCAGGAGAGAGAGATGTTTGGACCAGTAGCAGGAGAGGAGAGATGTTTGGACCAGTAGCAGGAGAGAGAGATGTTTGGACCAGTAGCAGGAGAGAGAGAGATGTTTGGACCAGTAGCAGGAGAGAGACATGTTTGGACCAGTAGCAGGAGAGAGACATGTTTGGACCAGTAGCAGGAGAGAGAGACATGTTTGGACCAGTGGCAGGAGAGAGAGATGTTTGGACCAGAGCAGAGAGAGACACCAAGAGAAAGAGATGTTTGGACCAGTAGCAGGAGAGAGAGATGTTTGGACCAGTAGCAGGAGAGAGAGAGATGTTTGGACCAGTAGCAGGAGAAAGAGATGTTTGGACCAGTAGCAGGAGAAAGAGATGTTTGGACCAGTAGCAGGAGAGAGAGAGATGTTTGGACCAGTGGCAGGAGAGAGAGATTTTTGGACCAGTGGCAGGAGAGAGAGAAGTGCCCAGGAACCCAGGAAGAGATGTTTCGGACCAGAGGGAGGAGAGAGATGTTTGGACCAGTAGCAAAGGGGAGAGATGTTTGGACCAGTAGCAGGAAGAGAGAGAGATGTTTGGACCAGTAGCAGGCAGGAGAAAGAGATGTTTGGACCAGTGGCAGGGAGAGAGACATGTTTGGACCAGTAGCAGGAGAGAGAGATGTTTGGACCAGTGGCAGGAGAGAGAGATGTTTGGACCAGTAGCAGGAGAGAGAGAGATGTTTGGACCAGTAGCAGGAGAGAGAGATGTTTGGACCAGTGGCAGGGAGAGAGACATGCTTTGGAACCAGTGGCAGGAGAAAGAGATGTCTTGGACCAGGGCAGGAGAGAGAGAGAGATGTTTGGACCAGTAGCAGGGTAAGTGAGAGATGTTTGGATCCAGGGTGGAGGGAGAGAGATGGTTGATGGACCACCGTGGCAGGAAGAGAGAAAGATGTTTGGACCAGTGGCAGGAGAAAGAGATGTTTGGACCAGCAGGGAAGTAGAGAGAGAGGGCTTGGACCAGTAGCAGGAGAGAGACATGTTTGGACCAGTGGCAGGAGAGAGAGATGTTTGGACCAGTGGTGGGGAGAGAGAGAGAGACAGTTTGGGACTGTGTGGTAGAGAGTGATGGTTTGGGACCCAGTGTGCAGGGAGAGAGAGAGGTTTGAACGAGTGGTGTGGAGAGAAGAGAGGGTTTGAACTGCGGCAGCAGAGACAACCGGCGGCAGAGGAGAGGGCAAGCAGGGCTTGAACCCAAAGTGGGTGGCAGGGCAAAGATGCAGGTCTAAAAACCACGAGTGGCAGGAGAGAGATGCCTTCCGGGAGACGTGGCAGCATGACAGAAGAGATGCTGGAATCAGCAGCATCAGAGATGCTTCTGATCCGAGCAGAGATAGAGATGCCTGTGGCATAGAATACGATAATATTTAGCATTAGCGAGAGATGAAGAGATAATAAGATGAAGAAGACTCAGCAAGGCTCGCTGCCAGATAAAACACGATTGCAGCCACATCTTCACTGTGGTAATCGTAACAACCATGACGGCAGTGTAACTTCTTCGACGAATATAATGCTAAATACGCCCGACACCAATCATAGATCAAGTCTGATGTTCTTCACCATATCGCCAGGGCCTAGGGTGTAATTTCAGTCCAGGTAGTCTGAATCACTGTCAAGCAAACCAATCCAATACGCCTGACTCCCTGCAGATCATCTCCCCCAGCTGTGGACGCTTTTCAGCGCGAGGTGGACGACGCTGAACATCTGGCAATCGCTCGCCAGGTGAGATTACCGGGAACTGCTGTGATGTCATCGCATCAAAGTAAACAAGAACCTTCGCGTAAGTCAATTCGAGACTATCAGTCTCGCCATTCATGGCCTCTTCTACTACTCATGGCCCTTGATCTATGTCTTTATGATCCATACCTCTTCTCACGACCATACCTTAGTGATCAGGCCTAATATCATACTCACGATTCGCTCCTAAGTGATCTGTTGCCCTCACACTGCAGGCCCTTAGAGATCGCATGCCCCTCATGATTCAATATGGCCTCAGCCATTCCATACCTTTACGACTCATGGTCTCTCATTATTCCAGCACACTTTCATGATTCAGCATTCTCACAGATTCATATTCTTTACATTTGAGATTCTCAAGATCATACTCACACATTTTCCTATAAAATAATCTTTCTAGTGTGATCATCATCATCTGGGTTGTCTTCTCATGATCCCATGGCTGTCTTTACATCATGTTCAATATCAGTGGCTCTGGCGGATCAGCCTTCATTGATCCATGGCCTTCAAGATCACTTCCTTAAGCATCGCTTCGGGATGTTTTATCCATATTCTTAGCATCCTTCCATGTCTTCTATATGATTCCAGGTCTTGCTGCTCATGTCTTTACAGAGAGCCATTCACACACTCTTTTTTCATTATTCAGTGTCTTCTGCGATCATATCTTCTTACTATTCAGGTCTTTGACATCTACATTCATGATCTTAGTGCTCTCGACACGATTCTACAGCCTCGCGATCCTATACCCCATGATTCTGAAATACACTTCTACGATCATGATTCAAGGCTTCCCATGATCATGGTCTCGCAATCATGTTCTCGATCCATGTCTAGGCTGATTCATAATCATGCCTCTAAGATCGATGAATTTTGACCTGATGATCCATGGGCTTTCATATGATTCCAGTACTTTCATCTGGCGCCTTTCATTATTCCAAAACGCCGCCTCATGATGATCGCGTTCTCACGACTGAGATCGTACGCCGATTCTTCGTTCTCAGATTCACGCTTTCACGACCAGCCTCTGCCAGATCATCATTATCATACTTCAGATCCAGCGGCTCCATGATCTGCGTTTCATGATTCACGCCTTCTAACATCATGGTCACATATGATTCATGCTTGCTTATCAGGCCTTTTGAACGTTATTTCGGCTCTCGATCGATGGCGCCCCATGATCTCAATTTCTGTGACTACTTCTCGACATTCATGTCGTCAGCGATCCATACTTGAAGATCTACGCCTTCATTATCTAGTATGGTCTTTGAGAGATCACGGCCTCCAGATCAGACAAATACGCCTCCGATCACATACTCATGATCACGCCTCAAGACGATAAGCTTACTGATTTCCATATTCTTTTTTATGAGATCACTTCTTTGAGATTTTCACGTTCCATGATCCATGCCCCAGACTACAGCCCTTTCAGCACTGCGCCTTCACATCTAGCGTTCTTATGATCATGCCTTTATGTGGATCTGCCCATGATTCACATACCTTCGCGACCAGCGGCCTTCTTCTGCGATTCATGCCCCCTGCCGTCAGCCTGACTACACTATTATGCCATCATCAATAAAGTGGTACTTCAAAGAACACAAGCGGAAGGCACGAAAGGAATTTTCAACAAAGACATAGTGATCGTCTGCGGATTTATGTCTCATGTATCAGCGTCTCTCGGTGATTCATGTGCCTTCTTTGATCGGCGATCCGCGGTTCTCATGATTCATAAACTTCACGATTCATATCTTCTTTTCATTACGTTAGGCGTGTGGTTCTGATGATCATGGTTTCGCGATCCAGCGATTCGCTGGTCAGGACTCATGCGTGAGTTCTCATGATTCATGCCTTCTGATCCAAAGATCATACCTCATGATCTATTTTCTCGTCGTCAACATCCGGCGATTCATGTCTCTTCATGATCTTTGGCGGCTTCTCATGATTCAGCACTACGATCGCGTCTCGCGATTCGGGCGTCTCAACTGGCGCGCCTCGCGATCATACGCCAGATCATGATCATGGCCCTCAGTGATCAAGGCACTCTGATCACCATCCAGGTCTCTGCTGATTCACAGCCCCTGACTAAGATCAGGCCTCGCACTTTACAGCTTCTTCTGGGTTGGGCGAGATTCATGGCGCCTCTGGTGATTCAGCGTCTTCACGATCTGCGAGAGATCACGTGCCTCATGATTTCGCCTTCTTGATCCGGCGATCATACACCTCTGCGATTCAGCACAGCGTGATCATGCCTCAAGAGATCGCCTGATTCAGCAAGCCTTATGATCTGATACTTCAGCGTGATCACGGCACAGTCAAGATCATACCTTCTTTGATTCAGCAAGATTCCAGCGCGTCTCGCGATCGGCTTCGGCGATTCGGCGCCTGGCGCGATCTGGTGCGCCTTCGCTATCTGGCGCTTCCTTCAGATCCATGTCTCTGATTCTTGCGATTCATGTTATCGGGCCATCTGGCGATTCAGGCGGCCACGCGTGATCAT
The DNA here is from genome assembly GCA_016630915.1 of Callionymus lyra. Taxonomy (NCBI): domain Eukaryota; kingdom Metazoa; phylum Chordata; class Actinopteri; order Syngnathiformes; family Callionymidae; genus Callionymus; species Callionymus lyra. The sequence continues at coordinate 10,968 of JACEEU010000784.1, forward strand.
ACCACGGATCAGCGCTTCTCATGATCAGCGGTGGTGTCTCATTTATCATGTCTTCATGATCATATCTCTGCATCATATGCCTCTTTGATCAAGATTCAGCCTCAGATCATGGTCTCATGATCAGCGGCCCAGATCATGCCTCTTGATCTGCGATTCAGCATTTCTTGCAGATCTCAGGCCTCACGAATGGTACCTTATTGTTCCAGGCGTTCTCGTGACTTGGCGCTTGAAGGTGACTGGAATTTCTTGCCACTTTGCGTCTTCATTATCATGTTCATGTGATCATGTTCTTTGATCATAGATTCAGGCCTCATGATTCATACTGCTCTCTGCCACATCATATTCTCATGATATGCTTTTGCCATTCATGCCTCTGATCATGTAATTTCAAGATCATGTTCCAGAAGGATTTGTAGCTTCAATAATCATACTTTCAACATCATGGCTTCCTCACACTGCTGCCCCTCACTGATCAAAGGCCTCTCAACATTCATGGCCCTCGCACCCCTGACCAGGCCTCGCGATCTGGCGTACCTTCTCTTGATCGGCAGGTTCTCACGACCATACTTCACTTTATCGGTACTTCACGATCGTACTCCTCAGACTCATGGCCTCATTGTTCTTGCCTCTACATCTGCCTGTTGATTCATGCTGTCTCACACTATGTCTTGAGCTACCCAAACTCTGATCGAGCACTACTGTGGTGGCCATAACATAAGGTCTCCATGATTCAGGCCTCAGCGATCACTGACGCCTTCTGACGAGCCCTGCGGCCGCCGCGATTCATGTCTTCATGATTCACGCCTTCTACCATTCATGTCTTTACAGATTTGCGTCTCCAGCGCAAGATCACATCTCCGCGATCATGGCTTTACAGATCACGCCTTTCAACATTCCGACGCTTCTCACGACCATGGCCCTCTCATGATTCACGCTTTTTCATGATTCGCGCCCGCGATTCAGCGTGGTTCGGCGATCGCCATAACTTTCACGCGAACAGCATCTTCGTTGAGATTCGTATAGTTCTTTGCAGACGGCGGCCTTCGCGATCAAGGTCTCTTTACGACATCACCTCGGACGAAGCTCCTAAGGGATCTACATTATGTCTCGCTTATCTGAAGTACTTATTGATCTATGTCTTCATGATCTCGCGCTCATGATCACACCCCATTATCAGGTTCTCGTGATTTATAATTTCATGATTCAGCTCTTTCATGTAGATCTTCAAGGTCGATTCATGATTTTGCCTTCGCGATTCAGCGGCTTTCTGCATTCAAGATCGGCGGCCTCTTTGTTTTGCTTCCAGCGTTCTCTACGACTATGATCAGTACTTTGCGAACTGCTGCTTCATGACTACATGGCCTCTCGCGATCTTCATGATTCGCTTCCTCGCGACCATTTCTTCACGATTCATGATTCGCGTTTCGCGAATATCACTCCGCGGTCTTTGGCGATCAGTGGTCTTTATGCGATCTGTTGTTCTATGATCATGCTCCCCGGGCACCATACCTAGCGTGTGATTCCAGGCCTCTTATCGTGATCTGTACCTCGCGATCTGGTGCCTTCTTGACTGCGATTCTTGGCGTTCTCGCGATCAGGCCTTCTTGATCTGTGGCGATCATGCCTCTCATGGATCGCCAGCTGGCTGCCTCGGCGATCTGGCAATCCCGGCGTGATCAGGCTCTTCGGCTGATCATGATCAGCCTGCGATCTGGCGGCCTCTTCGATTCTGGCGATTCCAGCGCGGTTCATGATCGGCACACCTTCTATGATCATGGCCTCGTTATCAGCACCTCTCATGGATCATGCCTTTTATTTACTCCGCGTCTCAGATTCATATTCTCACATTAATCATAATTCTTTATCCCATGATTCAAGGTTCTCATAAGATCAGCGTACTTGTTGATTCATGGCTCAGCGACTGGCGGCCTTCATGATCATGCCTTTGCATGATCTGCGGTCTTCTCTTGATCATGATTCAGCGTCGATATGATTCGGCTGCGTCTTGAGAGACGGATTCAGCGTCTCTCGCGATCGCGCCTCAGCCATTCATGATTCATGTCTTCATGATTCATGTCTTCATGTATTCATGTCTTCATTCATGTCTTCATGGATTCATGATTCATGTCTTCATGATTCATGTCTTCTGTCTTCATGATTCATGTCTTCATGATTCATGTCTTCATGATTCATGTCTTCATGATTCATGTCTTCATGATTCATGTCTTCTGATTCATGTCTTCATGATTCATGTCTTCATGATTCATGTCTTCTTGATTCATGATTCATGTCTTCATGATTCATGTCTTCATGATTCATGCCTTCATGATTCATGCCTTCATGATTCATGCCTTCATGATTCATGTCTTCTTGATTCATGATTCATGTCTTCATGATTCATGTCTTCATGATTCATGTCTTCATGATTCATGTCTTCATGATTCATGTCTTCACGATTCATGTCTTCATGATTCATGTCTTCATGATTCATGTCTTCTTGATTCATGTCTTCATGATTCATGTCTTTCATGATTCATGTCTTCATGATTCATGCTTCATGTCTTCATGATTCATGTCTTCATGATTCATGTCTTCACGATTCATGTCTTCATGATTCATGTCTTCATGATTCATGTCTTCATGATTCATGTCTTCACGATTCATGTTCTTTCATGATTCATGTCTTCATGATTCATGTCTTCATGATTCATGTCTTCATGATTCATGCTCATTCATGATTCATGTCTTCATGATTCATGTCTTCATGATTCATGTCTTCATGATTCATGTCTTCACGATTCATGTCTTCATGATTCATGTCTTCATGATTCATGTCTTCACGATTCATGTCTTCATGATTCATGTCTTCACGATTCATGTCTTCATGATTCATGTCTTCATGATTCATGTCTTCATGATTCATGTCTTCATGATTCATGTCTTCATGATTCATGTCTTCATGATTCATGTCTTCTTGATTCATGATTCATGTCTTCATGATTCATGTCTTCACGATTCATGATTCATGTCTTCATGATTCATGTCTTCATGATTCATGATTCATGTCTTCATGATTCATGTCTTCATGATTCATGTCTTCATGATTCATGTCTTTACGATTCATGTCTTCATGATTCATGTCTTCATGATTCATGTCTTCATGATTCATGTCTTCTTGATTCATGATTCATGTCTTCATGATTCATGTCTTCATGATTCATGTCTTCATGCTTCTTCACGATTCATGTCTTCATGATTCATGTCTTCACGATTCATGTCTTCATGATTCATGTCTTCATGATTCATGTCTTCATGATTCATGTCTTCATGATTCATGTCTTCATGATTCATGTCTTCATGATTCATGTCTTCATGATTCATGTCTTCATGCATGTCTTCATGATTCATGTCTTCATGATTCATGTCTTCATGATTCATGTCTTCATGATTCATGTCTTCATGATTCATGATTCATGTCTTCATGATTCATGTCTTCTTGATTCATGATTCATGTCTTCATGATTCATGTCATTCATTCATGATTCATGTCTTCATGATTCATGTCTTCATGATTCATGTCTTCATGATTCATGTCTTCATGATTCATGTCTTCATGATTCATGTCTTCTTGATTCATGATTCATGTCTTCATGATCATGTCTTCATGATTCATGTTCATGTCTTCATGATTCATGTCTTCATGATTCATGTCTTCATGATTCATGTCTTCATGATTCATGATTCATGTCTTCATGATTCATGTCTTCACGATTCATGATTCATGTCTTCATGATTCATGTCTTCATGATTCATGTCTTCATGATTCATGTCTTCATGATTCATGTCTTCATGATTCATGTCTTCATGATTCATGTCTTCATGATTCATGTCTTCATGATTCATGTCTTCATGATTCATGTCTTCATGATTCATGTCTTCATGATTCATGTCTTCATGATTCATGTCTTCATGATTCATGTCTTCATGATTCATGTCTTCACGATTCATGTCTTCATGATTCATGTCTTCATGATTCATGTCTTCATGATTTCATGTCTTCATGATTCATGTCGTCATGATTCATGTCTTCATGATTCATGTCTTCACGATTCATGTCTTCATGATTCATGATTCATGTCTTCATGATTCATGTCTTCATGATTCATGTCTTCATGATTCATGTCTTCATGATTCATGTCTTCTTGATTCATGATTCATGTCTTCATGATTCATGTCTTCACGATTCATGTCTTCATGATTCATGTCTTCATGATTCATGTCTTCATGATTCATGTCTTCACGATTCATGTCTTCACGATTCATGTCTTCACGATTCATGTCTTCATGATTCATGTCTTCTTGATTCATGTCTTCATGATTCATGTCTTCATGATTCATGTCTTCACGATTCATGTCTTCATGATTCATGTCTTCATGATTCATGTCTTCATGATTCATGTCTTCACGATTCATGTCTTCATGATTCATGTCTTCATGATTCATGTCTTCATGGATTCATGTCTTCATGATGCTTCATGATTCATGTCTTCATGATTCATGTCTTCATGATTCATGTCTTCATACGATTCATGTCTTCATGATTCATGTCTTCACGATTCATGTCTTCATGATTCATGTCTTCATGATTCATGTCTTCACGATTCATGTCTTCATGATTCATGTCTTCATGATTCATGTCTTCATGATTCATGATTCATGTCTTCATGATTCATGTCTTCATGATTCATGTCTTCATGATTCATGTCTTCATGATTCATGTCTTCATGATCTCATGTCTTCATGATTCATGTCTTCATGATTCATGTCTTCATGATTCATGTCTTCATGATTCATGTCTTCATGATTCATGTCTTCATGATTCATGTCTTCATGATTCATGTCTTCATGATTCATGTCTTCATGATTCATGTCTTCATGATTCATGATTCATGTCTTCATGATTCATGTCTTCATGATTCATGTCTTCATGATTCATGTCTTCATGATTCATGTCTTCACGATTCATGTCTTCATGATTCATGTCTTCATGATTCATGTCTTCATGATTCATGTCTTCATGATTCATGTCTTCTTGATTCATGATTCATGTCTTCATGATTCATGTCTTCTTGATTCATGATTCATGTCTTCATGATTCATGTCTTCATGATTCATGTCTTCATGATTCATGTCTTCATGATTCATGCCTTCATGATTCATGCCTTCATGATTCATGCCTTCATGATTCATGTCTTCTTGATTCATGATTCATGTCTTCATGATTCATGTCTTCATGATTCATGTCTTCATGATTCATGTCTTCATGATTCATGTCTTCATGATTCATGTCTTCATGATTCATGATTCATGTCTTCATGATTCATGTCTTCATGATTCATGTCTTCATGATTCATGTCTTCTTGATTCATGATTCATGTCTTCATGATTCATGTCTTCATGATTCATGTCTTCATGATTCATGTCTTCATGATTCATGTCTTTACGATTCATGTCTTCATGATTCATGTCTTCATGATTCCTTCATGATTCATGTCTTCATGATTCATGTCTTCATGATTCATGTCTTTCATGATTCATGTCTTCATGATTCATGTCTTCTTCATGATTCATGTCTTCATGATTCATGTCTTCATGATTCATGTCTTCATGATTCATGTCTTCATGATTCATGTCTTCATGATTCATGTCTTCATGATTCATGTCTTCATGATTCATGTCTTCTTGATTCATGATTCATGTCTTCACGATTCATGATTCATGTCGTCATGATTCATGTCTTAATGATTCATGTCTTCATGATTCATGTCTTCATGATTCATGTCTTCATGATTCATGTCTTCATGATTCATGTCTTCATGATTCATGTCTTCTTGATTCATGATTCATGTCTTCATGATTCATGTCTTCATGATTCATGTCTTCATGATTCATGTCTTCTTGATTCATGATTCATGTCTTCATGATTCATGTCTTCACGATTTATGTCTTCATTATTCATGTCTTCATGATTCATGTCTTCATGATTCATGTCTTCACGATTTATGTCTTCATTATTCATGTCTTCATGATTCATGTCTTCTTGATTCATGATTCATGTCTTCATGATTCATGTCGTCACGATTCATGTCTTCATGATTCATGTCTTCATGATTCATGTCTTCATGATTCATGTCTTCATGATTCATGTCTACATGATTTGTGTCTTAACAATTCATGTCTTCACGATTCATGTCTTCACGATTCATGTCTTCACGATTCATGTCTTCATGATTCATGTCTTCTTGATTCATGTCTTCATGATTCATGTCTTCTTGATTCATGTCTTCACGATTCATGTCTTCACGATTCATGTCTTCATGATTCATGTCTTCATGATTCATGTCTTCATGATTCATGTCTTCATGATTCATGTCTTCTTGATTCATGATTCATGTCTTCATGATTCATGTCTTCATGATTCATGTCTTCATGATTCATGTCTTCATGATTCATGTCTTCATGATTCATGTCTTCATGATTCATGTCTTCATGATTCATGTCTTCATGATTCATGTCTTCATGATTCATGTCTTCATGATTCATGTCTTCATGATTCATGTCTTCATGATTCATGTCTTCATGATTCATGTCTTCATGATTCATGTCTTCATGATTCATGTCTTCACGATTCATGTCTTCATGATTCATGTCTTCATGATTCATGTCTTCACGATTCATGTCTTCATGATTCATGTCTTCTTGATTCATGATTCATGTCTTCATGATTCATGTCTTCATGATTCATGTCTTCATGATTCATGTCTTCATGATTCATGTCTTCATGATTCATGTCTTCATGATTCATGTCTTCATGATTCATGTCTTCATGATTCATGTCTTCATGATTCATGTCTTCATGATTCATGTCTTCATGATTCATGTCTTCATGATTCATGTCTTCATGATTCATGTCTTCATGATTCATGTCTTCATGATTCATGTCTTCATGATTCATGTCTTCATGATTCATGTCTTCATGATTCATGTCTTCACGATTCATGATTCATGTCTTCATGATTCATGTCTTCATGATTCATGTCTTCATGATTCATGTCTTCACGATTCATGTCTTCATGATTCATGTCTTCATGATTCATGTCTTCATGATTCATGTCTTCATGATTCATGTCTTCATGATTCATGTCTTCATGATTCATGTCTTCATGATTCATGTCTTCATGATTCATGCCTTCATGATTCATGTCTTCATGATTCATGCTTCTTCATGATTCATGTCTTCTTGATTCATGATTCATGTCTTCATGATTCATGTCTTCATGATTCATGTCTTCATGATTCATGTCTTCATGATTCATGTCTTCATGATTCATGTCTTCATGATTCATGTCTTCATGATTCATGTCTTCATGATTCATGTCTTCATGATTCATGTCTTCATGATTCATGTCTTCATGATTCATGTCTTCATGATTCATGTCTTCATGATTCATGTCTTCATGATTCATGTCTTCATGATTCATGTCTTCATGGTCTTCATGATTCATGTCTTCATGATTCATGTCTTCAATTCATGTCTTCATGATTCATGTCTTCATGATTCATGTCTTACGATTCATGTCTTCATGATTCATGTCTTCATGATTCATGTCTTCATGATTCATGTCTTCATGATTCATGTCTTCATGATTCATGTCTTCATGATTCATGTCTTCATGATTCATGTCTTCATGTCTTCATGATTCATGTCTTCATGATTCATGTCTTCATGATTCATGTCTTCATGATTCATGTCTTCATGATTCATGTCTTCATGATTCATGTCTTCATGATTCATGTCTTCAGTCTTGATTCATGTCTTCATGATTCATGTCTTCATGATTCATGTCTTCATGATTCATGTCTTCACGATTCATGTCTTCATGATTCATGTCTTCATGATTCATGTCTTCATGATTCATGATTCATGTCTTCATGATTCATGTCTTCATGATTCATGTCTTCATGATTCATGTCTTCATGATTCATGTCTATTCATGATTCATGATTCATGTCTTCATGATTCATGTCTTCATGATTTATGTCTTCATGATTCATGTCTTCATGATTCATGTCTTCATGATTCATGTCTTCATGATTCATGTCTTCATGATTCATGTCTTCATGATTCATGTCTTCATGATTCATGTCTTCATGATTCATGTCTTCATGATTCATGTCTTCATGATTCATGTCTTCATGATTCATGTCTTCATGATTCATGTCTTCATGATTCATGTCTTCATGATTCATGTCTTCATGATTCATGTCTTCATGATTCATGTCTTCATGATTCATGTCTTCATGATTCATGTCTTCATGATTCATGTCTTCATGATTCATGTCTTCATGATTCATGTCTTCATGATTCATGTCTTCATGATTCATGTCTTCTTGATTCATGTCTTCATGATTCATGTCTTCATGATTCATGTCTTCATGATTCATGTCTTCATGATTCATGTCTTCATGATTCATGTCTTCATGATTCATGTCTTCATGATTCATGTCTTCATGATTCATGTCTTCATGATTCATGCTTCTTCACGATTCATGTCTTCATGATTCATGTCTTCATGATTCATGTCTTCAGATTCATGATTCATGTCTTCATGATTCATGTCTTCATGATTCATGTCTTCATGATTCATGTCTTCATGATTCATGTCTTCATGATTCATGTCTTCATGATTCATGTCTTCATGATTCATGTCTTCATGATTCATGTCTTCATGATTCATGTCTTCATGATTCATGTCTTCATGATTCATGTCTTCATGATTCATGTCTTCATGATTCATGTCTTCATGATTCATGTTCATGTCTTCATGATATGTCATGTCTTCATGATTCATGTCTTCATGATTCATGTCTTCATGATTCATGTCTTCATGATTCATGTCTTCATGATTCATGTCTTCATGATTCATGTCTTCATGATTCATGTCTTCATGATTCATGTCTTCGTTCATGATTCATGTCTTCATGATTCATGTCTTCATGATTCATGTCTTCATGATTCATGTCTTCATGTATTCATGATTCATGTCTTCATGATTCATGTCGTCTTCATGATTCATGTCTTCATGATTCATGTCTTCATGATTCATGTCTTCATGATTCATGTCTTCATGATTCATGTCTTCTTGATTCATGTCTTCATGATTCATGTCTTCATGATTCATGTCTTCATGATTCATGTCTTCACGATTCATGTCTTCATGATTCATGTCTTCACGATTCATGTCTTCATGATTCATGTCTTCATGATTCATGTCTTCATGATTCATGTCTTCATGATTCATGTCTTCACGATTCATGTCTTCATGATTCATGTCTTCATGATTCATGTCTTCACGATTCATGTCTTCATGATTCATGTCTTCATGATTCATGTCTTCATTATTCATGTCTTCACGATTCATGTCTTCATGATTCATGTCTTCATGATTCATGTCTTCAATCTGATTCATGTCTTCATGATTCATGTCTTCATGATTCATGTCTTCATGATTCATGTCTTCATGATTCATGTCTTCATGATTCATGTCTTCATGATTCATGTCTTCATGATTCATGTCTCTTCATGTCTTCATGATTCATGTCTTCATGATTCATGTCTTCATGATTCATGTCTTCTTGATTCATGATTCATGTCTTCATGATTCATGTCTTCACGATTCATGTCTTCATGATTCATGTCTTCATGATTCATGTCTTCTTGATTCATGATTCATGTCTTCATGATTCATGTCTTCATGATTCATGTCTTCACGATTCATGTCTTCATGATTCATGTCTTCATGATTCATGTCTTCATGATTCATGTCTTCATGATTCATGTCTTCATGATTCATGTCTCATTCATGTCTTCATGATTCATGTCTTCATGATTCATGTCTTCATGATTCATGTCTTCATGATTCATGTCTTCATGATTCATGTCTTCATGATTCATGTCTTCATGATTCATGTCTTCATGATTCATGTCTTCATGATTCATGTCTTCATGATTCATGTCTTCATGATTCATGTCTTCATGATTCATGTCTTCATGATTCATGTCTTCATGATTCATGTCTTCATGATTCATGTCTTCATGATTCATGTCTTCAGATTCATGTCTTCATGATTCATGTCTTCATGATTCATGATTCATGTCTTCATGATTCTTCATGATTCATGTCTTCATGATTCATGTCTTCATGATTCATGTCTTCATGATTCATGTCTTCATGATTCATGTCTTCATGATTCATGTCTTCATGATTCATGTCTTCATGATTCATGTCTTCATGATTCATGTCTTCATGATTCATGTCTTCATGATTCATGTCTTCATGATTCATGTCTTCATGATTCATGTCTTCATGATTCATGTCTTCACGATTCATGTCTTCATGATTCATGTCTTCATGATTCATGTCTTCATGATTCATGTCTTCATGATTCATGTCTTCATGATTCATGTCTTCATGATTCATGTCTTCATGATTCATGTCTTCATGATTCATGTCTTCATGATTCATGTCTTCATGATTCATGTCTTCATGATTCATGTCTTCATGATTCATGTCTTCATGATTCATGTCTTCATGATTCATGTCTTCATGATTCATGTCTTCATGATTCATGTCTTCATGATTCATGTCTTCATGATTCATGTCTTCATGATTCATGTCTTCATGATTCATGTCTTCATGATTCATGTCTTCATGATTCATGTCTTCATGATTCATGTCTTCTTGATTCATGTCTTCATGATTCATGTCTTCATGATTCATGTCTTCATGATTCATGTCTTCATGATTCATGTCTTCATGATTCATGTCTTCATGATTGATGTCTTCATGATTCATGTCTTCATGATTCATGTCTTCATGATTCATGTCTTCATGATTCATGTCTTCACGATTCATGTCTTCATGATTCATGTCTTCATGATTCATGTCTTCATGATTCATGTCTTCATGATTCATGTCTTCATGATTCATGTCTTCATGATTCATGTCTTCATGATTCATGATTCATGTCTTCATGATTCATGTCTTCACGATTCATGTCTTCATGATTCATGTCTTCATGATTCATGTCTTCATGATTCATGTCTTCATGATTCATGTCTTCATGATTCATGATTCATTCTTCATGATTCATGTCTTCATGATTCATGTCTTCATGATTCATGTCTTCATGATTCATGTCTTCATGATTCATGTCTTCATGATTCATGTCTTCATGATTCATGTCTTCACGATTCATGTCTTCATGATTCATGTCTTCATGATTCATGTCTTCATGATTCATGTCTTCTTGATTCATGATTCATGTCTTCATGATTCATGTCTTCATGATTCATGCTTCTTCATGATTCATGTCTTCATGATTCATGTCTTCATGTCTTCATGATTCATGTCTTCATGATTCATGTCTTCATGATTCATGTCTTCATGATTCATGTCTTCATGATTCATGTCTTCATGATTCATGTCTTCATGATTCATGTCTTCACGATTCATGATTCATGTCTTCATGATTCATGTCTTCACGATTCATGTCTTCATGATTCATGTCTTCATGATTCATGTCTTCACGATTCATGTCTTCACGATTCATGTCTTCATGATTCATTTCATGATTCATTTTCATGATTCATGTCTTCATGATTCATGTCTTCATGATTCATGTCTTCATGATTCATGTCTTCACGATTCATGTCTTCATGATTCATGTCTTCATGATTCATGTCTTCACGATTCATGTCTTCATGATTCATGTCTTCATGATTCATGTCTTCACGATTCATGTCTTCATGATTCATGTCTTCATGATTCATGTCTTCATGATTCATGTCATGTCTTCATGATTCATGTCTTCATGATTCATGTCTTCATGATTCATGTCTTCATGATTCATGTCTTCATGATTCATGTCTTCATGATTCATGTCTTCATGATTCATGTCTTCATGATTCATGTCTTCATGATTCATGTCTTCATGATTCATGTCTTCATGATTCATGTCTTCATGATTCATGTCTTCATGATTCATGTCTTCATGATTCATGTCTTCATGATTCATGTCTTCATGATTCATGTCTTCATGATTCATGTCTTCATGATTCATGTCTTCATGATTCATGTCTTCATGATTCATGTCTTCATGATTCATGTCTTCATTCATGATTCATGTCTTCATGATTCATGTCTTCATGATTCATGTCTTCATGATTCATGTCTTCATGATTCATGTCTTCATGATTCATGTCTTCATGATTCATGTCTTAATTCATGTCTTCATGATTCATGTCTTCATGATTCATGTCTTCATGATTCATGTCTTCATGATTCATGTCTTCATGATTCATGTCTTCATGATTCATGTCTTCATGATTCATGTCTTCATGATTCATGTCTTCATGATTCATGTCTTCATATTCATGTCTTCATGATTCATGTCTTCATGATTCATGTCTTCACGATTCATGTCTTCATGATTCATGTCTTCATGATTCATGTCTTCACGATTCATGTCTTCACAATTCATGTCTTCATGATTCATGTCTTCACGATTCATGTCTTCATGATTCATGTCTTCATGATTCATGTCTTAATCTGATTCATGATTCATGTCTTCATGATTCATGTCTTCATGATTCATGTCTTTCATGATTCATGTCTTCATGATTCATGTCTTCAATGATTCATGTCTTCATGATTCATGTCTTCATGATTCATGTCTTCATGATTCATGTCTTCATGATTCATGTCTTCTCACATTCATGTCTTCATGATTCATGTCTTCACGATTCATGTCTTCATGATTCATGTCTTCATGATTCATGTCTTCATGATTCATGTCTTCTTGATTCATGTCTTCATGATTCATGTCTTCACGATTCATGTCTTCATGATTCATGTCTTCATGATTCATGTCTAATATTGATTCATGTCTTCATGATTCATGTCTTCCATGGAATGTCATGTCTTAATGATTCATGTCTTCATGATTCATGTCTTCACGATTCATGTTACATCATTAATATTCTTTCAAATGTCTTCATCATTACATGTTTCATGATTCATGTCTTACATGATTCATGTCTTCATGATTCATGTCTTCTTTCAAATTCATGTCTTCATGATCTTTCATGTCTTCATGATTCATGTCTTTCAATGATTCATGTCTTAATGATTTTCATGTCTTCATGATTCATGTCTTTCAATGATTCATGTCATTAATATTCTTTCAAATGATTCATGTCTTCATGATCTTTCAAGTGTTACATGATTAATAGTCTTTAATATGTCTACATCATTAATAGTCTTTCAAATGTGTACATCGTTAATATGATTCATTCAAATGTTACATGATTCATTAAGTATTCTTTCAAATGTTACATCATTAATATTCTATGTGTACGTCATTAATGATTCAAATGTTACATGATTAATAGTCTTTCAAATGTTACATCATTAATAATTCTTTCAAATGTTACATCATTAATAAAGTCTTTCAAATGTTACATGATTAATATTCTTTCAAATGTTACATCATTAATAATCTTTCAAATGTTACATCATTAATAATCTTTCAAATGTTACATCATTAATATTCTTTCAAATGTTACATCATTAATAATCTTTCAAATGTTACATTAATATTAGTCAAATGTTGCTCAAATGTTACATCATTAATAATCTTTCAAATGTTACATCATTAATATTCTTTCAAATGTTACATCATTTATAATCTTTCAAATGTTACATCTTAATATTCTTTCAAATGTTACATCATTAATAATCTTTCAAATGTTACATCATTAATATTCTTTCAAATGTTACATCATTTATAATCTTTCAAATGTTACATCATTAATATTCTTTCAAATGTTACATCATTAATAATCTTTCAAATGTTACATCATTAATATTCTTTCAAATGTTACATCATTAATAATCTTTCAAATGTTACATCATTAATATTCTTTCAAATGTTACATCATTAATAATCTTTCAAATGTTACATCATTAATAATCTTTCAAATGTTACATCATTAATAATCTTTCAAATGTTACATCATTAATATTCTTTCAAATGTTACATCATTAATAATCTTTCAAATGTTACATCATTAATATTCTTATTTCAAATGTTACATCATTAATATTCTTTCAAATGTTACATCATATAAATTCTTTCAAATGTTACATCATTAATATTCTTTCAAATGTTACATCATTAATAATCTTTCAAATGTTACATCATTAATATTCTTTCAAATGTTACATCATTAATAATCTTTCAAATGTTACATCATTAATAATCTTTCTTTCATAATTTCGTTACATCATTAATATTCTTTCAAATGTTACATCATTAATAATCTTTCAAATGTTACATCATTAATATTCTTTCAAATGTTACATCATTAATATTCTTTCAAATGTTACATCATTAATATTCTTTCAAATGTTACATCATTAATATTCTTTCAAATGTTACATCATTAATATTCTTTCAAATGTTACATCATTAATATTCTTTCAAATGTTAAATCATTAATAATCTTTCAAATATTAAATCATTAATAATCTTTCAAATGTTACATCATTAATATTCTTTCAAATGTTACATCATTTATAATCTTTCAAATGTTACATCATTAATATTCTTTCAAATGTTACATCATTAATAATCTTTCAAATGTTACATCATTAATATTCTTTCAAATGTTACATCATTAATAATCTTTCAAATGTTACATCATTTATAATCTTTCAAATGTTACATCATTAATATTCTTTCAAATGTTACATCATTAATATTCTTTCAAATGTTACATCATTAATATTCTTTCAAATGTTACATCATTAATAATCTTTAAAATGTTACATCATTAATATTCTTTCAAATGTTACATCATTAATATTCTTTCAAATGTTACATCATTAATAATCTTTCAAATGTTACATCATTAATAATCTTTCAAATGTTACATCATTAATATTCTTTCAAATGTTACATCATTAATATTCTTTCAAATGTTACATCATTAATATTCTTTCAAATGTTACATCATTAATATTCTTTCAAATGTTACATCATTAATAATCTTTCAAATGTTACATCATTTATAATCTTTCAAATGTTACATCATTAATATTCTTTCAAATGTTACATCATTTATAATCTTTCAAATGTTACATCATTAATATTCTTTCAAATGTTACATCATTAATAATCTTTCAAATGATACATCTATTAATAGATCTTTCAAATGTTACATCATTCATATTCTTTCAAATGTTACATCATTAATATTCTTTCAAATGACCAACATCATTGAGTATGTCTTCAAACACTACATCAATGATATTCTTCAGAATGTTACATCACTTAATAATCCTTTCAAAAGTTACGAGGTCACCCTTAATATTCTTTCAACTAGAGTTACATGATTGAACCTGAGATGAACGTGTGAAACTGAGATAAACGAGTGAAACTGAGATGAACAGGTGAAACTGAGATGAACGTGAACCTGGCGTGACTGGTGCAGTGAAACTGAGATGAACGAGTGAAACTGAGAAGGTGAAACTGAGATGAACGAGTGAAACTGAGATGAACGAGTGAAACTGAGATGAACGAGTGAAACTGAGATGAACGAGTGAACCTGAGATGAACGTGTGAAACTGAGATAAACGAGTGAAACTGAGATGAACGAGTGAAACTGAGATGAACGAGTGAAACTGAGATGAACGTGGGAAACTGAGATGAACGAGTGAAACTGAGATGAACGAGTGAAACTGAGATGAACGAGTGAAACTGAGATGAACGAGTGAAACTGAGATGAACGAGTGAAACTGAGATGAACGAGTGAAACTGAGATGAACGAGTGAAACTGAGATGAACGAGTGAAAGTGAAACTGAGAGTGAAACTCAGATCAACGAGTGAAACTGAGATGAATGAGTGAAACTGAGATGAACGAGTGAATCTGAGATTAACAAGTGAAACTGAGATGAACAAGTGAAACTGAGATGAACGAGTGAACCTGAGATCAACGAGTGAAACTGAGATGAACGAGTGAAACTGAGATCAACGAGTGAAACTGAGATGAACGAGTGAAACTGAGATGAACGAGTGAAACTGAGATCAACGAGTGAAACTGAGATCAACGAGTGAAACTGAGATCAACGAGTTAAACTGAGATGAACGTGTGAAACTGAGATCAACGAGTGAAACTGAGATGAACAAGTGAAACTGAGATGAACGAGTGAAACTGAGATCAACGAGTGAAACTGAGATGAACGAGTGAAACTGAGATGAACGAGTGAAACTGAGATGAACGTGTGAAACTGAGATGAACGAGTGAAACTGAGATGAACGAGTGAAACTGAGATCAACGAGTGAAAGTGAGATCAACGAGTGAAACTGAGATGAACGAGTGAAACTGAGATGAACAAGTGAAACTGAGA
>JACEEU010000784.1:32500-52500 GCA_016630915.1 Callionymus lyra
GACCCGGGACCTCGACTTTGGCCAGGCCGCCCTGGAGCTCTGGAGGAACTTCCGTCTACGGGGGGGACGCAGGTGGTCTCCCTCGCAAACAACATGGCTCTCCTGTGCGGTGCGCTCGACAGGCTCACCGTGGACCGAGACGACCTTGGACCTTCAGAGTTGGAGGAAGTCAAGGACTCGGTGGCTGCGCTCCTCCGGATGTCGCAGGCGTACGCGATCCTGGGAGGGGGACTACGCGACGCTGGACAGCTGGGCCACCGGCACCTGTGGCTAGACCTGGCCACAGCGCTGCCGGAGAGAGACCGGAGGCACCTCCTGGACGGACCCATAACGGAGGACTCTCTGTTTGGTCCGGAGCTCCGGAACGTCGTGGCTCGGCAGGAGGCAGCGCAGCAGGAGTCAGCGCAGCTCCGCCATCACCTGCATGGACGTGAGGACGAGGCGCGACGGGGGTCCGGCGCTCGGAGACGGAGAGCTCGATCGTCGGCCCCATCAGCTGGTGCGGGGGGAAAGCGTCACCAGAGCCAGCCACCCCAGCAGCACCAGCAGCAACGGCAAAAGCCGCGGCGGGCGACGAGCGAGCGTCGCCGGGTTCCGCAGCAGGAGCCGGGGAGCCAGCAGCCGCAGCGGAGCCAGCGAAGACTGAGGGACCCGCGGCGGCAAGGACGCACAGGCGGCGAGGCTTCTTCTCGGGGGAGCCCTCCTCCCCCCTACTCTTTCAAAGGGCTTTATGTAAATAAATCGAAGAAAATGTATTACGTTTCTGTGGTTCGTTCTGAGAGATGTTAGTAGTTTGCATGTGTTTCCGCCTCTGAGTGTGACGTATTCACAGGCGTCATTAGAGACTTTCGCCGCTAATGCTAAGCTAACATGCTCCGCCGTTCATAGACGGTGTGAATTTCCTCTCAAAACACAGTTCGAAGGAGGGTTTAATCCCCTTCGCCCGGGTCATGCCGAGACTGTAATAACGGAGTCTGTCAACACGAATGAGGGGCAGACTCCAACCACATGTGTTTTGTTTAAAGACGAGCAGAGGTCCGCGAGACCGGCTGAGTCAGCTGTGTTACTTCCACGTCGACCAGCGCTCGTGCCCGACAGAGCGTGACAGCTGATGAGGTGAGTGGAACTAGTCCGGACATGTCTATGTTGACCGGAGGTTGTTCCTTCCCCCACAGCGCTGTCTACAAGCACTGGCACCGTGGAGGACGTCACGTTTGGCGGCGAAACGCCATGGAACTGACGCAACCTGGTGTTTTTACGCACGAGTTTTCTCGCCGTCCTGAGACCAGGCGAGGGCGAGGAACTTCCGTCCCGTCTGGTCGATCAACTGGAGAGGTGCGTGGCGGTCGGATCTCACGAGTGACGAGCAGGTCTGGACCGCCAGCGGAGCCTGAGAATGTACGGGACCTGGTGAGTGATGCGGTGCCTACGCGCGCGCGACCTAAGAACTCACATCAGCTCCGGGTTAATTCTCCAGCACATTCCTCCACATCGCGGGTTTTGTCAGCTCCGGTGACACTAAGAAGTGCTCAGGGAGTTGGGAAGACTTCCGGGGGGGGAACACAGAGCCGTTTTTTATGTATGAGAGTGGGGGTTCTAGTGAATCCAACTCGAGTAGTAGATGCTCTGTGGATTCAAGAGATAAAGACGCGGCTTGTGTGATGCCCTTTCGTCTACGGCCCGCCCCAGGACTACCCAAGGTTCGCCAGGGCTGCGGTTCTGACAGAACATTATTCGGCTTGGAGTCGCCTGGTTTTACTTCTAGGACCCACTTGGCTGGGGGGAGTAATCAGGCGGGGCTATGCGCTACAATTTGCCCGTCAACCCCCGTGTTTTTCAGGGATTCTCTAGACGCGTATGGCGGAGCAGGAGAAATTATCCTGTTTGAGAAACGAGGTGTCTACTCTGCTGCAGAAGGAGGTCGTAGAACTGGTCCCTGCAGCCGAGATGATGACAGGGTTTTACTCCCGGTACTTCCTCGTGGCGAAGAAGACCTGGGGTTGGAGGCCCATTCTGGACCTCAGCTATTTGAACAAGTTCATAGCTACCCGCCCGTTTCGCATGTTGACGGTCAAGAAACTGCTTTCAGGTGTAAGTCCAGGAGATTGGATGACATCTATCGACCTGACCGACGCGTACTTTCACATACCGATAGTCAAGAGACATCGAAAGTACTTGCGCTTCGCCCTCGAGGGTCGGGTGTTTCAATACACTCGACTCCCGTTCGGCTACTCTCTGGCACCCAGGACCTTCACCAAGTGTGTGGAAGAGGCAGTGGAGCCTTTGAGAGTGAGTGGGGTAAGGATCTTGACCTATCTGGACGACTGGTTGATCCTTGCCAGGTCAGAGGCAGAAAGTTACGCTCACACACAGAAGGTGTTGAGCCATATTGCCACCCTGGGGTTCACAGTGAACCTCAGCAAGAGCGCTCTGACTCCAGTTCAACAGTTAGTTTACCTGGGGGTACTGTTGAACTCGGAGGAGGGATACGCGCGCCTCCCGGACGTGTGTATCCAGCCCATTCTCCGACTGACAACACAGTTGCTGGAAGCTCGGTGTCACGTGACAACAGCAGGCACTGTTATGTCCCTCATGGGGCTCATGGCAGCAGCCCACACGGTAGTTCGGCTGGGCTTGCTGCACATTAGGGAGCTTCAGAGATGGTTTGGTCGTCTCAAGCTAGACCTCAAGCGGGAAAGAGGTCAGGAAGTGCGCCTTCCCGCTCGGGTTTTGCAGGACATCCAGTTTTGGAACTCTCTAGCCAACCTCAGGCGGAGAGTTCCATTGGGTTGCGTCCTTCGTTACACTCAAGTGTTTACAGACGCTTCTCTGACAGGTTGGGGAGGCACCTCGGGTCAGGCCTATGCCAGTGGGGTCTGGAGCAGTCCGGTGCTCAGACACATAAACTGGCTAGAGCTGAAGGCGATTCACAATGTCCTGCTTCACTGTGGTCCTCTACCCGCCCTGTGTGGCATGTGCCGTGGTCGGGGGGTTTGTCGCCCTTGGTCCTGGGGGTTCGTGGCCGGGCTGGTCGGTCTTTTCGGGGGCTTCCCGGGTGGGGGGCCGCATTGGGGGGACGGGGCGGAGGCATTGGGCGGACCCATGTTACCGTAGTGACCATGTACCGCCCATGCAAGTGCTGCTGTCCCCCTGGGTGATGCATGGTGGGTGGGGGCGGTGGCTGGGGGTCAGTACGTGTGATGGGCGGGGCCTCGGCACCTTAGAGACCATGGACTGCCCATCGAATACTGCTGGCCCCCCAAACTTCCCTCATGGGGAGGTGGGCTGCGGCTGTTGGGGACGGTCTACAGTTCAAAGACTGGGGGCCGTTCCCGGACGGCTGCGGCCCCATTGCCCCCGCCCTGCCCGCACAACCGTGGCCCCCTTGTGACCCGGGGGACCTGGGCCGGTGCCTGGCCATTGCTCCCCCGGGCTCATGCGGTGGCACTCAACCCGGCTACTGGCCGTGTCCGCAGGGTATTGGGGGGGTTCCGCCGCCGCTGCTGTGGTGGGTCCCCGTCTCCTTGACTCGGTCCCCTGCTATGGACTTGTTGGCGGCCTGACGGTCTGGGGGTCCTCCGTCGCCCGGCCTGGCCCCGGGGCCCTATCCCCCGACTGGTTCTTCTGGCTGCCCCTCTGCCCCGGTGCCTGCGCCTGGTGCCTCCCCCTCTCTGCTTCCTCGGTCGTCCTCGCCTGTGCTCGCCCTCTCGCGCCCCCGGTGGTGGTCCGCCTTCTCGCTGGTGTTTGGGGTCGGCTCTGGTGGTTATCTCGCCTGCCGGGTCCTGGTCTCCCGCGGGTTCCTGCCGCGGCTTGGGCCCCTGTGTCTGGATCTGCTGTGCTAGGTATGTGCCCTCTGGCCTGGCTATTTCAACCCCCCTCTCCCCTCTATATATCTTCACCCGTCACCGGAGTCTGTATACCTATGTATTGTCTACATTTGTCCCAAACCCACACCTTTTTATTTCTCTCCCGGAGCCCCAGGGATCCACCTCCAGAGCTGCTGCTGATCCAGGGATCCACCTCCAGAGCTGTTGCTGATCCAGGGATCCACCTCCAGAGCTGCTGCTGATCCAGGATCTTCACCATGTCATCAGATCCCGAGTTCTCTCCAGCACCCCCATGGACCCTCCTACACTCTCCTCTTTTCTCTCACTATATCCTCCCTCACTCCTCTCCTTATCCATCTGTCTACCCCCCCATCCTTCCTCCCAGCCGGTCAAAGCGGCAGGCCGTCAACAATGAGTCAGGTTCCGCTCGAGGTTTCTGCCTTCTAAAAGGAAGTTTTTTCTCGCCATTGCTCACTGTACAGTGTTTTGTTTCTTGCTCTTTGTTGAATTGCTGGGATCTATTTTCCTTAATCAACTGTAGTCTTATTTCAACTGTATAGTGTCTTGAGATAACTTTGTTATGATAAGACACTTTAAATAAAATTGAATTGAATTGAATTGAATTGAATTGAATTGAATAGTACTATCCGACAGCTCCACCGCCGTGGCGTACGTAAATCGCCAAGGTGGAGTCAGATCCCCAGCCCTTCTGAGTGTGGCAAAGAAGATTTGGCTGTGGGCAGACTGTCACCTGCTTTCGCTCAGAGCTCAGCACGTACCGGGCGAGCTGAATGCAGTAGCGGACAGACTGTCGAGGGGGGCCGTCCAGGACGAATGGGGTCTGTCCGAGGCAGTGGCGAGCGAGATCTGGTCTCGGTTCGGTCACCCGGTTGCAGACCTCTTCGCCAGCAAGGAGAACTTCAAATGCCCTCTTTGGTTCTCCCTCAGGGCTTCGGATTGCCCCCCACTAGGCGTGGACGCTTTAGCCCATTCGAGGTGGCCGGTCGGTCTACTGTTCGCCTTCCCTCCTCCGCGCTTCCTTCTCCCTTTGATTCGGAGGGCGAGGCGGGGGGGGCTGAGGTTAATTCTAGTAGCACCAGATTCCCCGGGGGCGCTCTGGTTCCCAGAGCTGGTGCGCATGGTGGTCAGGGTCCCGTGGGCCATCCCTTGGGGCCCCGCTGCCCTGTGTCAGGCAGGGGGGACTCTGACAGCGCCCCCGGTGCTGGGCCGGCCTCTCAAGGTATGGCTCCTGCACGGGACGAGCTGATCGGGACTTTGGACCCGGACGTTCTCCACACGCTGGAGAACGCCTGGGCCCCGTCAACACGCAGGCTTTATGCCTCAAAGTGGGGGATCTTCTCCCGCTGGTGTTCAGACAGGTCCTTGGACCCCAGCTCTTGTTTGGTCTCCGCTATCCTGTCTTTCTTGCAACATTTGCTGGATAACGGGCGGACTGTGGCGACACTGAGAGTGTTCGCATCAGCCATAGCGACGAGGCAAGTCGGGTTTGAGGGTGCTTCGGTTCGCGCCCACCCCTTGGTGGCACGTTTCCTGCGGGGTGCCTGCAGGCTTCGACCTCCTGCAAGGCCTTCCAGCCCTCAGTGGGATCTCCAGTTGGTACTGGACTCTCTCACAGGCCCGACCTTCGAGCCTCTTGACCAAGTCCCACTGGATATCTTGCCTTTCAAGGTATTGCTCCTTCTGGCACTAACAACCACGAAGAGAGCAAGTGAGCTTTGTGCCCTCTCCATTAGCCCTGAGTGTCTTTCCTTTGGCGTCGAGGAGTCTTCGGTGTCTTTGCGTCCTAACCCAGCGTTCCGCCCGAAGATTCTGAGTTCCTTGTTCCGGGCGACGAGCTTCACGCTGCGGGCCTTTCACCCGCCGCCCCACTTGGACCCGGGTCAGGAACGTCTCCACCTGTTGTGTCCAGTGAGGGCGTTGGCCTGTTACTTGCGGCGGGTGGCCGTGTTTAGGCGCTCTGATGCCCTCTTTGTCTGCCACGGTAGATGCCGACGGGGAGAGGCGGTCTCCTCTCAGAGGTTCTCTCATTCGGTGAGATCGGCCATTATCCGGGCCTACCGAGCAGCGGGTGGATCCGCTCCTAGCGGTCTGAGGGCACATTCCACCCGTGGCGTGGCAGCCTCAGTGGCTCTTTTGCGGGGTGTGGCAGCAGAGGATATCTGCTCAGCTGCCTCTTGGGCGTCCACGTCTACCTTGCTAAGGCCTATCTCCTCGACGTAACGGCGGGATCAGTAGCTCATACGGTTTTGAGCGCTGCTGTGCCCCCCTCAGGGCCCACGGCTCAAGTGGATTTGGATCCTGGGCCGGCGGGGCCCTAGCGATGCTGCTCCAGGAGCGGGGTCCAGCTGGGGGTACATTTATCCAGTCAGGCATCGCCTTTGGGTTAAACCAATAGCGAAGCCGTTAGAGGGCGGAGCACCAATGACGTAGAACCCCTGAGTTATCTTTCATAACCTCAGGTTCTACGAGTTGGTGCGAAGCCCTCTAACCTCGTCGCCCAGCGGCCGCCCTTCTCGCTGAGTTTTCAGTTGGAGAAAGTGCGGCGGGTGCTTCCCGCCTTTATAGGAAGTGGACTGCCCCCTGCTGGGTGGCGAGTTCATTAAGCTTTCTCAGAGACGAGGCGGTGCCTCGGGGTAAACCAATAGCGAAGCCGTTAGAGGGCGGAGCACCAACTCGTAGAACCTGAGGTTATGATAGATAACTCAGGGGTTATTGTTGTTGTTGTGGATGGATGGATGATGGATGGATGGATGGATGGATGGATGGATGGATGGATGGATGGATGGATGGATGGATGGATGGATGGATGGATGGATGGATGGATGGATGGATGGATGGATGGATGGATGGATGGATGGATGGATGGATGGATGGATGGATGGATGGATGATGGATGGATGGATGATGGATGATGGATGATGGATGAGATGGATGGATGGATGATGGATGGATGGATGATGGATGATGGATGGATGGATGATGGATGATGGATGATGGATGATGGATGGATGGATGGATGGATGGATGGATGGATGGATGGATGGATGGATGATGGATGATGGATGGATGGATGATGGGTGGATGGATGGATGGATGGATGATGGATGGATGGATGATTGATGATGGATGGATGGATGATGGATGGATGGATGGATGGATGGATGGATGGATGGATGATGGATGGATGGATGGATGGATGGATGGATGGATGGATGGATGATGGATGGATGGATGGATGGATGGATGGATGGATGGATGGATGGATGGATGGATGGATGGATGGATGGATGGATGGATGGATGGATGGATGGATGAATCATCCTTAGGTCAGTCAGTTCATGTGAGTTGTTGTTCGATAATAATAAAAATGTTATATTATTTCTTCATTAGTTCCAAACAAGGAACATGTTTCGTCTTCACTTTGATTCTGACGAAGATGAAAATCAATGAAGCTTCGATGAACGTCTCTGACCTTCAGAGTGAAAATATGTTCTTCAGTTCAAAACCTTCTGTACTCCGAGGATCATGTGGTCATGAAGGTCCAGACGATCTGACGAGTGTTTCTGTTCAGGACTGACTTGTGTTTCGGCCGACGCTCGACTCGCCAACATGAGCGACTGCCTGCGTTGGGCTGATCCTGTACCTGCTCAGGTGCGAGCGTGTGGCGCGTCCTGTGGCGACGACTGTTCCTTCACCACCTGGTCGTCGTTCTCGTCGTGTGTCTGCGGCGGATCCAGGTGTCGACGCCGCCAACTGACAGGTAAACACTTGTTTGTTGACGGAAGATACATTAACATGTAAACACTTGTTTGTTTATTGAAGCTACATTAACATGTAAACACTTGACATGTTTGTTTATTGAAGCTACATTAACATGTAAACACTTGTTTGTTTATTGAAGCTACATTAACATGTAAACACTTGTTTGTTTATTGAAGCTACATTAACATGTAACACTTATGTTTGTTTATGAAGCTACCATTAACATGTAAACACTTGTTTGTTTATTGAAGCTACATTAACATGTAAACACTTGACATGTTTGTTTATTGAAGCTACATTAACATGTAAACACTTGACATGTTTGTTTATTGAAGCTTCATTAACATGTAAACACTTGACATGTTTGTTTATTGAAGCTACATTAACATGTAAACACTTGACATGTTTGTTTATTGAAGCTACATTAACATGTAAACTCTTCTCTTTTTTTTTTTAGCTACATTAACATGTAAACACTTGACATGTTTGTTTATTGAAGCTACATTAACATGTAAACACTTGACATGTTTGTTTATTGAAGCTACATTAACATGTAAACACTTGACATGTTTGTTTATTGAAGCTACATTAACATGTAAACACTTGACATGTTTGTTTATTGAAGCTACATTAACATGTAAACACTTGACATGTTTGTTTATTGAAACTTGACATGTTTACATTAACATGTAAACACTTGACATGTTTGTTTATTGAAGCTACATTAACATGTAAACACTTGACATGTTTGTTTATTGAAGCTACATTAACATGTAAACACTTGACATGTTTGTTTATTGAAGCTACATTAACATGTAAACACTTGACATGTTTGTTTATTGAAGCTACATTAACATGTAAACACTTGACATGTTTGTTTATTGAAGCTTACATTAACATGTAAACACTTGACATGTTTGTTTATTGAAGCTTCATTAACATGTAAACACTTGACATGTTTGTTTATTGAAGCTACATTAACATGTAAACACTTGACATGTTTGTTTATTGAAGCTACATTAACATGTAAACACTTGACATGTTTGTTTATTGAAGCTACATTAACATGTAAACACTTGACATGTTTGTTTATTGAAGCTACATTAACATGTAAACACTTGACATGTTTGTTTATTGAAGCTACATTAACATGTAAACACTTGACATTGTTTGTTTATTGAAGCTACATTAACATGTAAACACTTGACATGTTTGTTTATTGAAGCTAACATTAACATGTAAACACTTGACATGTTTGTTTATACTGAAGCTACATTAACATGTAAACACTTGACATTGACACCATAATGAAAACACTTGACATGTTTGTTTATTGAAGCTACATTAACATGTAAACACTTGACATGTTTGTTTATTGAAGCTACATTAACATGTAAACACTTGACAGTTTGTTTGTTTATTGAAGCTACATTAACATGTAAACACTTGACATGTTTGTTTTGAAGCTGAAAGCTCATTAACATGTAAACACTTGACATGTTTGTTTATTGAAGCTACATTAACATGTAAACACTTGACATGTTTGTTTATTGAAGCTTCATTAACATTAAACAACATGTTTGTTTATTGAAGCTACATTAACATGTAAACACTTGACATGTTTGTTTATTGAAGCTACATTAACATGTAAACACTTGACATGTTTGTTTATTGAAGCTACATTAACATGTAAACACTTGACATGTTTGTTTATTGAAGCTACATTAACATGTAAACACTTGACATGTTTGTTTATTGAAGCTACATTAACATGTAAACACTTGACATGTTTGTTTATTGAAGCTACATTAACATGTAAACCTTGGACATGTTTGTTTATTGAAGCACATTAACATTAAACACTTCTACATTAACATGTAAACACTTGACATGTTTGTTTACTGAAGCTTCATTAACATGTAAACACTTGACATGTTTGTTTATTGAAGCTACATTAACATGTAAACACTTGTTTGTTTATTGAAGCTACATTAACATGTAAACACTTGACATGTTTGTTTATTGAAGCTACATTAACATGTAAACACTTGACATGTTTGTTTATTGAAGCTACATTAACATGTAAACACTTGACATGTTTGTTTATTGAAGCTACATTAACATGTAAACACTTGTTTGTTTATTGAAGCTACATTAACATGTAAACACTGATCCAGATCTAATGAGTCGTGCAGTTCTGACTCAGAGGTCGAGTCTAAGCTGGAGACGTTTGTGTTCATGAATATTGGATTCAAAGCCTCAGGGCTCGAGTCAACATCGTGTTACGAAGCAAACCTCGAGTTTCTTTTCAATTTAGTCTTGAAAAATGGATTCGAAGTCTCTGGACTTTTCTGCTGCGAAAACACTTGATTCTCAGTAAAGTTGACAAACAGTTGAAGCCTCAAGAGCTTCTGCAGCAACAACACGTTTGTTTGTTTGTTTGTTTGTTTGTTTGTTTGTTGTTTCTCCTGATAGTGAGACAAACACTTGTTGTCGGGTACTCTGGTTTCCTCCCACTGTCTAGAATAGAGTGTGTGTTGATATGTCTCTCTTGCCTCGACTAGCTGGGACTTGCTCCAGCCTCCATGATGGATCAGTGTTTTATTTATTTTATTTTTAACTCTCAATATAAAGTATTTTTAATATAAAGTATTGTAAATGTAAAGTATTAACATAACATTTAAAGTAGTCATATAAAATATAAAGTATTCATATAAAATATATATTATTTATATTAAATATCTCGTCTTCATCTTCGTCCAAAAACACACTTAACGACATCTAAACACCTTCCAACTGCTTCTTGATTCTTCCATGTGTTGGAATGAGGATGAATCTGGAATAATATCAACACATGTGTTCAAAGATGTTTTAAACATTTGACTTGAATAAGTCAACAAGAGTCTCTGAGGTTCAGGCTAAAGATCTACGTTACACATCAGTTCTGCCCATAGAGGGCGCCGCCTCCCTCCAACCTGCATATGGTTTTATTTCTTTATTATGTATGTTTTGAATTCTTTCTCAGTTTGAAAACAATCATTATTCTCACCGATGAACTATTTTAGCATCGACTCACGTCAATATAAACACGTTTCTGTCAGCCAATCATATCGTTGCAGTAACTGAGAAGTCTCTGATGATGAACTCTGGACAAATAACACACACTAGTTGAGTTTTATTGGTGCAGATACAAGTACACAAGCCTTACAGAATATTGATAACCAGACTCTGGTTCTACAATTGTCTCTCTGTCCGGCTCAGGTCGCAGCAGAAAAAAGGAACGTTGCCAGAATGAGAAGATGTTTCCGCTGGAAGAGACGGAGCTTTGTCCCTGTGAGGAGTTTGTCTCGCTGCCCTTCGGGAACTGGTCGTCCTGCATCCTCCCTCCAGCGTCCTCCTCCTGGTCCGCGCACCGGCAGGAAGTGACCGAGTGCGGTCCAGGTCTCCGCTATAAAGCTGTGGCCTGCACGGACCGACAGGGACGTTTGGTGGACGCCTCACTGTGCACGGAAACAGGTAAACATGTGATACCCTCGTCAGAATGAAGTGTCCGCCATCTGTAGTTGAAGTTAGAAAATCAACTCATCATATGGTGCTCCGCCCTTGAACCACTTCGCTATTGGTTTAAACCCAAGGCGAAGCCCGACGGGATCAATGTACCCCCAGCTATACCTCGCTCTTGACAGCAGCATCACTAGGACCTGAAATGTGAAATGTGCCCCTATTTCGCTAGGAGCAGATCCACTCGCTGCCTGGTAGGCCTGGATAATGGCCAACCTCACCCAATGAGAGACCTCTGAGGGAAGACCGGCTACCCCAGCCAACATCTGCCATGGCAAATGAATAAGGCATCAGAGCAGCCGAATGAGGCCAGGCGCCAAAAAACAAAACCCTCACAGGACAACAGGTGAAGATGATCTTGACCTGGGTCCAAGTGGGGCTGCGGTTGGAAGATCCCACTGAGGGCTGGAGGAGTAGTCGTGGAGGAGGGAAGGTGAACAGTAGCCGGCCGGCCAACTCAAGTGGGCCAAAGCGTCCACGCCTAGTGGGTGGCAATCATAGGCCCTGAGGGAGAACCAAAGAAGGCATATGTTGGCGTAGAGGTCCGCCACCAGGTGACCGAACCAAGACCACATCTTGTCAGCCACGACTCAAACAGACCCCATTCGTCCTGGACAGCCCCCCTTGACAGTCTGTCTGCTACTACATTCAGCGTGCCCGGCACATGCTGAGCTTTGAGAGAGAGCCGGTGACCGTCTGCCCTCAACAATCTTCTTTCCCACACTCAGAAGGGCCGGGGATATGACTCCACCCTGGCAATTCACGTACGCCACTGGTGGAGTTGTCTGATAGCACTAGGGCATTGGACGGTGACAGTTGGGGAGAGAGGTGAAGCAGGACATTGTGAATTGCTTTCAACTCTAGCCAGTGGGTGTGTCTGTAAACCGGTCTGTTCACGACCCTGCTGGTGTAGGTCTGACCCAAGGTGCCTCCCCAACCTTTCAGAGATGCGTCTGTGAACACCTGAGTGAAATGAAAACACCTAATGGAACTCTCCGTCTGAGGTTGGCTAGAGAGTTCCAAAAAGTTGATGTCCTGCAAAACCCAAATGGGACGGCTCACTTTTTGACCTTGGTCCCGCTTAGGGTCTAGCTTGTGACGAACAAACCATCTCTGTAGCTCCCTCATATGCAGCAAGCCCAGCCGCACTACTGTGTGAGCTGCTGCCACGAGCCCCAGGAGGGACATAACAGCGCCTGCTGTCGTCACATGATGCCGATTCTCGAGCAACTGTGTTGAAGAAATTTTACGGAGCTGATGCGAGTTGAGAACAGATCGCGTGCACGTCGCCGCCGCATCACTCACCCCGTCCCGTACATTCTCTAGCTTCGTGGCGGTCCTGACCTTCTTGCTCGTGAGATCCGTCCGCCACGCATCTCTCCAGCTGCCAGACCAGCAGGGAGGGTAGCTCCTTGCCCTCATCTGGTCTCGGAAGGGCGTCAAAAACCCCTCGCGTAAAGGTTCCATAGTGTGTACATTCCATGGTGTTTCTCTGCCGCAAAACGTGATGCCATTCATGGCGCCAGAATTTATTGACAACGCTGTGAGGGAAGGAACAACCTCTGGTCAACATGGACATCTCCGGTCTGTTTTCATTTACCTCATCAGCTGTCAAACCCCGTCAGACCGGCGCATGTCAACACGGAAGTGAAGTAAACACAGCTGATTAATCCAGTCTCGTGGACATCTGCTTAGGTGAACCAGCTCGCTGGAGATTCCGATCTTGAAACCGGGTCTTCAAACATGTCACAACATGTCCCGTCATCAGGGGCGGTAGTTCTGCGCCCCCGTAGGATGCCAGGATGGCATGAAACCCTCTGTGCGTAATGGCGCAGGGAAAACGCTGTTCCATGGCACTCTTGCCCAGAAACACCGGGACACCAAACCCGGAACTGGCTGCTCTCGACACTCTTGTGGTGGAGGAACAACAGACTCCGGCAACGTTAGCAAAATTAGTTTCCGTATTCTGAAGTGAGTAAACACAGCTCATTGAGCTGGTCTAGAGGACATCTGTATCTTAAAGGGCAAATCAAGAAAGTGATCGGGTCTGTCCCTCATCTGTGAGGACGGACCCAAGTATGAAAGAACGGACTAAGGTGTTAGACAACACTTTAAGTTATGTGGTGAGAGTAAAAACCTCGCCGGCTCTGAGTGGCGGAACATGAGCCCTTAGCATTAGCAGCAAAGACTTCAAAACATGCGAGTAACTTCCTGTCACAGGCTTGAAGCTGCGCGCTTTGCCAGTATCTCACTCATAATCAACCACAGAAGAATCATCGGTTTCATGTCCTCTACTGCCATAAAGTGTATTTTACAGAAGGAGATCGCTCACCCTCAGCTGCTGCATGATCGGTGACAGCGCATCCGATGTCCGGGCATCTGAACACTGAGCTGAACTGACACCTGCTGAGCGACATTACCTCCGACGTCTGTGTCCAAGAGGTCCAGATCGATCATGGGAAAACTCCCACACCGACCTCTGGGGATATTCCTGAAATCTCAGGAAAAATATGGACAAACTCACCACAGATGTCGATGTTTCAGGCGAGAAGATCCCGGAACCTCCTCCAGGACAGCATATGCACGCGTCATCCTGAGGAGGGCAGCTTCAGTGGTTCTCCTCTACCTCATCTGCAGTACACTGTAGAAGTGAGCCCGTCGAGTGCACTGCAGGAGGGCCATGTTGTCTGCAAGAGATACTTTCCTGCATCGCTCTTGCATACATCATGGTCGATCTCCCTGCAGTGAGCCAGTCGTCCCTCGATCGTGAACAGACCGCGACCAGGAGGACAACTGGCTCGCCTCATCAGGGCCCAAAACCTTTATCATCTCATCACTTTGTCGAGTGCACAACATTGTTAACCTGTCTTGATCATAATCATGCTCTCTGAGGCGTCAACAAGCCTCGAACGCCTCCCGTCGCTGTCAAGAGCCATGGGAAGCGCTCGGCAGGCCACACAATCAGTCATCGTGTGATTTGGGCCTAGACAAACGAAGCAGACATGTGTGTCTCTCGTCTCCAGAGAGTCTTAGCACTTCATGCTTACTTACTTACTTACTTATGTTCACTTCAATATTCATTCGCCATCATAACATTCCACTGTCTGGAGCTTCTGCTGAGTTGTAAATGAGGGAGTGTGGCGGGTGTTTCCCGCCTCTATAGGAAGTGGACTGAACCAGCTGGGTGGCGAGTTCATTAGCTTTCTCAGAGACGAGGCGGTGCCTCAGGGGTAAACCAATAGCGAAGCAGTTAGAGGGCCGAGCACCAAATGACGTAGAACTTAGAGAAAAGTAGAGAAAAGTGTCCAAGTGCACTGTCTTACAGTGTACTGTAAAGCAGTGCACTTAGAGAGGTGACTCATGAAAATAATTGATAAATAATTTCAATAATAAAAACTAGAACAGATTAAAAAAACCTTCATTGTATAACCTGCTGTGACAGAATCACTTTTTTTACCCATGGATTCATTAGTTTTTCTCAACTTTCATCAAATACAGTATATAAAGTAAACGTTAACAAACATGTTCAAAAGATAAATGTCCAACATGAATAGATCTTTAAAAAGAATGATATTTGTTCATTCTTTTATTTTGATTGTCGATACACACAAAGTGCATTGATGAGTGACACTGGCGTCAGTGAAGACCTGTCAATCAAACTTGTGTTGTTCAGGCTTCCTGCTGGACGTCTGTCACGTCCCGTGTCCTCTGGACTGTAAGCTCAGCGACTGGTCCTCCTGGTCCTCCTGCAGCGTGTCCTGTGGAAGTGGACTCAAGACCCGCTCCAGGTGGCTGAAGGAGAAGGCGTTCAATGGAGGTCGTCCATGCCCCGAACTGGACCTGAAGAACCAGGCGAGTCTAAAAATACATGTTACATCATTTGTGTTGATCTTTACTTCAAAACTTCAAAACTCATTAGTAGAATCAGGTCTTGGATGATCCGACCACATGACCTCCGACCGACCTCTGACCAACCTCCGACCGACCTCTGACCGACCTTTGACCGACATCTGACTGACCTTGGACTTAGTGTGTTCTTGGAGGTGATGTCCTCAGCGACCACCGAAGCTGCACCTGCTTTGGCCTGAACCGCTTCCTTCAGCTTGACATCCTTCGGGTCCACCAACGGGTTCTTGCCACGACAGGCACCGGCACCTGGCGGCCACAGCTGCCTCGATAGTTGAGGTACCGAACAAGGCCCCTCCGAACGTAATGTTCCCACCTCGCCCTGGACATGATTGAAGTTCTCTCTGAGGCCAGAGTTGAAGCTTCTTCTGAAGGATCCTCACACGGTGTCCATGGTTGACCGTGTCCATGGTTGACCGTGTCCATGGTTGACTATGTCCATGGTTGACTATGTCCATGGTTGACTGTGTCCATGGTTGACCGTGTCCATGGTTGACCGTGTCCATGGTTGACTGTGTCCATGTGTCCATGGTTGACCGTGTCCATGGTTGACTGAGTCCATGGTTGACTGTGTCCATGGTTGTCCATGGTTGACCGTGTCCATGGTTGACTGTGTCCATGGTTGACTGTGTCCATGGTTGACTGTGTCCATGTGTCCATGGTTGACTGTGTCCATGGTTGACTGTGTCCATGTGTCCATGGTTTACCGTGTCCATGGTTGACCATGTCCATGGTTGACCATGTGTCCATGGTTGACCATGTCCATGGTTGACTGTGTCCATGTGTCCATGGTTGACTGTGTCCATGTGTCCATGGTTGACCGTGTCCATGTGTCCATGGTTGACTGTGTCCATGGTTGACCATGTCCATGGTTGACTGTGTCCATGTGTCCATGGTTGACCGTGTCCATGGTTGACCGTGTCCATGGTTGACTGTGTCCATGTGTCCATGGTTGACCGTGTCCTCTCCCCACTGTGGGACTAATAAGGTGATCTTATCTCACCACACGGTTGAGTCTACCAGGTCTTCTCCACCATCCAACCCACCAGGTGATGATTGATTGACAGCTGTGGTCACATGTTTGACGACACGACTACAAAGTCGATCATCGATCTACGACCTACGGATAAAGAATCATTTAAGAAAATAAAGTTTCATTGGAGGAAGATAAAATATCTCAGGTGTTGATAGTGAACCAAAGCAAGACACAAACTCAATTCTATATATTTCTGTTCGACAACAAACTAATGGTCGTATCGTTTCTTCTCTTCCTGCACAACTTCTGTCTTTTCATCTTCTCCTTTAATGGACCTTCTGCAGGCTCAGGTCAGTGATGTTCATTCTGTACATGGACTCATGGACACACTCACACACACATACACACACAGATATGCCACCCCACACACACACACACACACACACACACACACACACACACACCCCACACGCACACACACACACACACACACACAGCCTTCACACACATGCACACACATGCACGCACACACACACACACACATACACCTTCACACACATGCACACACATGCACGCACACACACACACACACACATACACCTTCACACACATGCACACACATGCACGCACACACACACAAATACACGCAGACATGCATGCACACACACATAAACACGCACCTGCGCACACACACAACTTTAGACTTTTACACACAGTGATGAGAAACAACACAAGTGACTCAGAAGAACGACTATTGCTCAATAAATATTTCTGCTTCTGTGTAACGACACAAAGAGTCATTTTGATGAAGATCAAATGAGTCGTTAAGAAGCGAAGTGATGAAGCAGAAGATCTGCCAGCAGGACCACTTCAGGGACAGATGGACCATAATGTAGGAGCATCTGTGGGACCACAGGGAGGAGTACACACAACACACACACACACACAACACACACACAATCACTGTCTCCATGACACACACACACACACACACACAATCACTGTCTCCATGACACACACACACACACACACACACACACACACAATCACTGTCTCCAAGACACACACACACACACACACACACACACACACACCCAGACACACACACGCACACATAGATTGACTCACAGACTGACTCACAGACTGACTAACAGACTGACTCAAAGACTGACTCACAGACTGACTCACAGACTGACTCACAGACTGACTCAAAGACTGACTCACAGACTGACTCACAGACTGACTCACAGACTGACTAACAGACTGACTCAAAGACTGACTCACAGACTGACTCAAAGACTGACTCACAGACTGACTCACAGACTGACTCAAAGACTGACTCACAGACTTACTCACAGACTGACTAACAGACTGACTCAAATACTGACTCACAGACTTACTCACAGACTGACTCAAAGACTGACTCACAGACTGACTCACAGACTGACTAACAGACTGACTCAAAGACTGACTCAAAGACTGACTCGTAGACTAACTGACAGACTGACTCGTAGACTGATTCACAGACTGACTTGTAGACTGACTCCCAGACTGACTCACAGACTGACTCACAGACTGACTAACAGACTGACTCAAAGACTGACTCACAGACTGACTCAAAGACTGACTCAAAGACTGCCTCACAGACTGACTAACAGACTGACTCAAATACTGACTCACAGACTGACTCAAAGACTGACTCACAGACTGACTCACAGACTGACTCAAAGACTGACTCACAGACTGACTCACAGACTGACTCAAAGACTGACTCACAGACTGACTCACAGACTTACTCACAGACTTACTCACAGACTTACTCACAGACTGACTCAAAGACTGACTCACAGACTGACTAACAGACTGACTCAAAGACTGACTCACAGACTGACTCACATACTGACTCAAAGACTGACTCAAAGACTGACTCGTAGACTAACTGACAGACTGACTCGTAGACTAACTGACAGACTGACTCGTAGACTGACTCACAGACTGACTTGTAGACTGACGCACAGACTGACTCGTAGACTGACTCCCAGACTGACTCATAACTATATGTATAAAAGCATAAAGTGATGTTTTGATCAGTCAAAGATCATCAATGATCTGATAGCAACAAGGAAACAGTTCAAATGTAGTCTTAGTGATGTTATTGTGAATCTCAATGTGTGACTCTTGTCTCCTGCAGGTC
Source organism: Callionymus lyra (assembly GCA_016630915.1). NCBI lineage: Eukaryota > Metazoa > Chordata > Actinopteri > Syngnathiformes > Callionymidae > Callionymus > Callionymus lyra. Next base: position 50,748 of record JACEEU010000784.1, read on the forward strand.
TACGAGGCTCAGCCCTGTCATCAGCCCTGCAACAGGCCCGTCTGGAGACCCGAGTCCTGGTCCGACTGCACCATCAGGTCTGAGGGACTCGACTGTGGGGACGGAGTTCAGAGTCGCAGGATCAGGTCAGTGAAGGTCCGACTCTGAGAGGAAGACCCTGATGTTGAGGGTTCAAGACACTGAGAGGAAGACCCTGATGTTGAGGGTTCAAGACTCTGAGAGGAAGACCCTGATGTTGACGGTTCAAGACTCTGAGAGGAAGACCCTGATGTTGAGGGTTCAAGTCTCTGAGAGGAAGACCCTGATGTTGAGGGTTCAAGTCTCTGAGAGGAAGACCCTGATGTTGAGGGTTCAAGACTCTGAGAGAGAGACCCTGATGTTGAGGGTTCAAGGTCCGACTCTGAGAGGAAGACCCTGATGTTGAGGGTTCAAGACTCTGAGAGGAAGACCCTGATGTTGAGGGTTCAAGACTCTGAGAGGAAGACCCTGATGTTGAGGGTTGAAGACTCTGAGAGGAAGACCCTGATGTTGAGGGTTCAAGACTCTGAGAGGAAGACCCTGATGTTGACGGTTCAAGACTCTGAGAGGAAGACCCTGATGTTGAGGGTTCAAGTCTCTGAGAGGAAGACCCTGATGTTGAGGGTTGAAGACTCTGAGAGGAAGACCCTGATGTTGACGGTTCAAGACTCTGAGAGGAAGACCCTGATGTTGAGGGTTCAAGTCTCTGAGAGGAAGACCCTGATGTTGAAGGTTCAAGACTCTGAGAGGAAGACCCTGATGTTGAGGGTTCGAGACTCTGAGAGGAAGACCCTGATGTTGAGGGTTCAAGACTCTGAGAGGAAGACCCTGATGTTGAGGGTTCAAGACTCTGAGAGGAAGACCCTGATGTTGAGGGTTCAAGTCTCTGAGAGGAAGACCCTGATGTTGAGGGTTCAAGACTCTGAGAGGAAGACCCTGATGTTGAGGGTTCAAGTCTCTGAAGAGGAAGACCCTGATGTTGAGGGGTTCAAGACTCTGAGAGGAAGACCCTGATGTTGAGGGTTCAAGACTCTGAGAGGAAGACCCTGATGTTGAGGGTTCAAGACTCTGAGAGGAAGACCCTGATGTTGAGGGTTCAAGACTCTGAGAGGAAGACCCTGATGTTGAGGGTTCAAGTCTCTGAGAGAGAGACCCTGATGTTGAGGGTTTTATGTTATGTAAACAAACAAATATAAATGCAAAAATATAACATGTGTAAATATTTACATTAAAGACAATATTAAAATAAATCAAACACAACAAGAAAATATTGATGAATTCCATCAATGATTATTATCGATCAATACATATGTAATGATGAGTAACAATGAGTATTAAAGGATCAATAAAGGTGTTTCTCTTCAGGTGTGAGCGTCAAGACGACATGACTGACAGCAACACTGTGGACGAGGGTCTTTGTGATCAGGAGGAACGACCGGTCGGTACCAGGACCTGCTCCGTGTTCTGCCCGGACCAGTGTGTCGTGACGCCCTGGGGAGCCTGGACCAGCTGCTCAGAGGTACGAGGGTCTCTGAAGATGTTGTTGGTGTTTTTATTATTGTTGTTGGTGTTTTTATTATTGTTGTTGGTGTTTTTATTATTGTTGTTGGTGTTTTTATTATTGTTGTTGATGTTTTTATTATTGTTGTTGGTGTTTTTATTATTGTTGTTGGTTGTTGTTGGTGCTTTTATTATTGTTGTTGATGTTTTTATTATTGTTGTTGTTGTGTTTTTA
>JACEEU010000784.1:57500-97884 GCA_016630915.1 Callionymus lyra
GAACAAAGGTGATAAGGCTGTGTATGGTAACTATAGGGTCATATTATGTTATCTTATCACTTCCTGCTGTGGCAGGTAATGTCCTGGCCAAGGTGATGCTTCAAAGGCTAGTAAACAACATCACTGAGCCAATGATTCCTGAGTCGCAGGTGGGTTTAGTAAGAACAGGAGAACAGTCGACATGGTTTTCACAACTCGGCAACTGCAATTAAAGTGCAGGGAGTAACATCAAGATCTGTTCATGGCTTTTGTCGACCTCTCCAAAGCCTTCGACACTGTGAAGCGAGATCTCTTGTGGGACGTCCTACTCCGAGTTGGTAGTTCCATCAAGTTTATAAACATCATCCGTCAATTCCATGATAGAATGACAGCTAGGGCGTCAATAAGAAGCCAAGAGTCTGACCCAAGTGCATACAGGGGTCAGACAAGGGTGTGACTGGCACCAGTTCTTTTTAACATCTTCCTCTGATGCGTCACCTTCTCCTCAAGGATATTGAAGACTAAAGTGGGGCAACGGTAGCAAATAGGCTGCATGGTAACCTCTTTAATATTAGTAGCAACAACCAAACTACACAAAGTGGTGATACTTGAGTTGCAGTGTGTGGACGACTCTTGTATCTCACTCTCCACAAGATCTCCAGTCTGTACTAGATGCACTAGCAGGACCTACAGCAGGATGGGACTGACCATCAACACTGCCAAGACAGAGGTCATCTGCCTGTGGAGCAGCAACATCACACCCCTGTCTTCACTGTATCAGAGAAACTGCTAGCGGTTCCATCTTTCAAATACCTGGGGAGCATTATGTGTGAAGACAACAGCATTGACATGGAGATCCAGAACCAAATAATAAAGCATCAACCTATGGGAGACTCAGACCCTGGAACTGTTCAACATCTGTCTACAGTGTTTCCTTGGAATCACTTGGCGTGACAGATCCTGAGAAGAACAGGCTACAAAAGTATGGAGGCCACGATCGCTCAGAACCAACTGCGAAGGCTCATGTCACAGGGATGCCCCACAACAGTGTACCCCGCAGAGTGTTGTATGTCCTGCTACAACAAGGACGGCTCTGCTGGAGGCTCTGCTGGAGGTCAGAAGAAACGCTAGAAGGACCAACTGAAAATGGGTCAAAAAATGCAACATAAAACCTGGAGACCTGGAGACTACAGCTGCTGACACCTGTGTCTAGAGATCAATACACTGAAGTAGGAAGGATCTGCCAGGAGGATCAAAGAAGAGAAACACACCCATGACTGAACATCAACATCATATAAACATAGAACCTGTGATAGAACCTGTGGATCCAGAATCTATTGAGCCATCAACGAACTTCAAGATGGCGCCGACAGGACGGCAGCCTTAACAGCAGCTCCGAGTGCTTTTTTGGGTTTATTCACTTTTTTCCGAGGATTGCCTCCGTCTTTTCAAACTTTTCTTTTCATCACACTGTCTCTTTAAGACTCGCGGACAGTTTTCTACAAGAATTGGAAACTTTCAGTGAAAAAGGAAAGTTTTCATCGCTTTTTCTGGTGCGCAACGGGCGTCCTGCGCGCGTAATGGCCATTGTCTACAGTCGGGATCAGCTGCTGGCGCTGCGTTTCTCCGCGGTGCGGCCGGAGGAGCGACCCATCATCCCCCGGGATATTATGAAGAGGAGCCGCGCCGGAGTTAAACGCCGGGAGCTGAGGAGAGCTTATCGACCGGCGCTCCCGTCCGTCGTCATGGGCAACGTGAGATCTCTCCCAAACAAGATGGACGAACTCGCGGCGGCGACCAGGTTCGACCCGCAATATCAACGGTGCAGTATGTTGATGCTCACGGAGACGTGGCTGAACCAGAACCACACGGACGCGATTGCTGCACTGGATGGATTCTGTTTATTACGTAAGGTAAGGTAAGGTAAGGTAAAACTTTATTGACTTTGACTTTATTGAAATTGTTTGCGGACCGGACGGAGATGAGCGGGAAGAGAAAGGGCGGAGGACTGGCAGTGTTCGTCAACGAGAAGTGGTGCCTTCCCAGGCACGTCACTTTAAGGGATCAACACTGCTCTCCTGACATTGAACTTTTGGCGCTGAGTCTGAGACCCCTCTGCTTGCCACGGGAGTTTTCACATGTTGTCGCGGTGCTTGTGTACATTCCACCGTCGGTGAGCGTGGAGGCAGCATGTGACGTCATCACTGGAGTAGTGAACGGATTACAGACTCAGAGCCCTCAGGCCCTCTTTATCTCTCCGGTGATTTTAATCACGCATCTCTTTCTTCCTGTCTGCCCAAATTCACAAGTCACTTGTGCCACCAGGGACAATTTATCATCCCCCCTTCCTCCTTTGGGACGAGCTGACCACTGTCTGGTCCATCTCCTACCTGTTTACAAGCCACAAGAAGCCGAGGAAGCTCTGAAGGTCTGCTTTGAGACCACGGACTGGAGTATTTTCAGTTATTTTTCAGAGTCCCACAAGGAGGATATTGACGGTCTAACCACATGTGTCACAGACTACATTAACTTCTGTGTGGAGAGCATTGTACCAACCAGAACTGTACGATGCTTCTCCAACAACAAACCCTGGATTAATCCTGATATAAAGGATCTCTTAAAGGAGAAGAAGAGAGTCTTTAGGTCAGGAAACAAAGAGGATCTGAGGGCAGTTCAGAAGGAGCTTAGAAGAAAGATCAGGGAGGGAAAGGAGAGGTACAGGAGGAAGATGGAAGAGAGTCTGGCCAATAACAACACCAGAGATGTCTGGAGAGGTTTAAAATCCATATCCGGACATCAGACCAGGCTCTCTGTAGCGGCGGGGGATCACAATCGGGCCGACAACTTAAACAGTTATTTTTCAAGGTTTGAGGTGTCTGGTCTCCCCCCTGCTTCTCCACCATTCACACCTCTTCTTTTACCTTCTCCTCCCCCCCGAGCTTGTATTGTTTCAGCCCCCCCGCTGACTCCACAGGGGACAATGCCCCCCCACCCCAGCCTGTCCCTCACACCTCTCCAGGTGAGAAATCAGCTTAGGAGAACCAAGACAACAAAGGCCCCTGGACCAGGCGGCATCGGTGGCAAAGTACTCAGGACGTGCTCTGACCAGTTAAGTGAAATTGTTGGACTTCTGTTCAACATGAGCTTGACCCTGGGAAGAGTTCCACTACTGTGGAAGACGTCCTGTGTGGTACCGGTGCCAAAGACTCAGCACCCTAAGGATCCCAGCTGCTACAGACCTGTGGCCTTGACATCCCACCTTATGAAGGCTCTGGAGCGGCTGGTCCTTAGTTACCTTAGTCCTCTGGTGCGCTCCTCCATGGATCCGTTGCAGTTTGCCTACCAACCTGACATCGGCGTGGAGGACGCCATCATCTTCCTTCTCCACCGAGCACTTTCTCACCTGGAGTCGCCTGGAAACACTGAGAGGATCCTTTTCCTGGATCTAAGCAGTGCTTTCAATACCATCAGGTCAGACATCCTGAGGGACAAGCTGGAGCTGTCTGGAGCGGACACTCACCTCACCAACCGTCCACAGTTCGTGAGGACCCGGGATGGTGTTTCGAAGACTGTACTGTGCAGTGTAGGGGTCCCCCAGGGAACAGTGTTGGCACCGTTCCTCTTTTCACTGTACACTGCAGACTCCCAACACCTGTCTCCCACCAGTCACCTGCAGAAGTTCTCGGACGACTCCGCCATCGTCGGCCTCATTAGGGGCGGGGATGACGGGGAACACTGCTGCTCTTTATAAAAAAGGGCGGAGTAGACTCTACCTGCTCCGGAGGTTGAGGTTGTTTGGTGTCCAGGGGTCACTCCTGAAGTCATTCTATGACTCAGTAGTGGCCTCTGCCATCTTCAACGGTGTGGTCTGCTGGGGGAGCATCAGTGATAGGATGCTCCAGGTGTGTGAGGGAGAGGTACCTCCTTCCTCCTGCTGCCATCGGACTCCACAACAAGAACACAGCCAGATAAATATTTAACTGCACCTTTTCTTGTTACTTTTGTAAATATGTTGTGTATATAATATGGTGCAGAATTTCTATTCTATACTATTTCGATTTTTTTCATTTTATTATTTTATTTCTGGGTGTTTTATTTGTGGTATATTGCTCTTGCTGTTGTTTAAACCGAATTTCCCTTCGCGGGACAAATAAAGGATTCTGATTCTGATTGGGATTCTGATTCTGAACTCACCGTAGATAGAAGAGAACGATATCATCGACTCGATGGACACATGCAAGCAAGTGTGTGTGTGTGTGTGTGTGTGTGTGTGTGTGTGCGTGCGTGCGTGCATGTTTGTGTGTGTTTGTGTGTGTGTGTTTGTTTGTGTGCGTGTGCGTTTAAATACGTGTGTGTGATTCCAACATGGTGTGGTTGTTGTCCCATCTCTCCAGGGCATCAGGTGCGAACTCGTAGAATCCTGCAGGAAAGCAGCGACGAGGGTCGGCCTTGTGCGGTGCTCTCGCAGACGAAGCCGTGTCCCATCAGCCCTTGCTACATGTGGCGTGTGAGCGTGTGGTCGGCCTGCAGCGTGGAGGTAGGAGCAGCATAGTAATGTGCAGCATCACTGCGGCGCTGGAAGAAGAAGCAGAGGAACATGAGTCGCCAACAAGAACGTTGTCTTCAGGGAGCAGACTGTGGTGAAGGACGTCGGAGCAGAAACGTGTCGTGTGTCGTTCACTCGGGGGATTCGAACTCACAACCTGCGCTGGTCACAGAGGAACTGTGTGGAGACAAAGTTCAGCAGCAGCTGCAACAAGATCTGGAGCAACCTTGCTTTGTACCCTGTCCAGGTGAAGCTCTGTCAATCATCTGCTCAACTGTCAATCATCTGCTCAACTGTCAATCATCTGCTCAACTGTCAATCATCTGCTCAACTGTCAATCATCTGCTCAACTGTCAATCATCTGCTCAACTGTCAATCGTATGCTCAACTGTCAATCATCTGCTCAAGTGTCAATCATCTGCTCAAGTGTCAATCATCTGCTCAACTGTCAATCGTATGCTCAACTGTCAATCATCTGCTCAAGTGTCAATCATCTGCTCAACTGTCAATCATCTGCTCAACTGTCAATGTTTCCTTCTCTTGTGTTTCCTTCTCTTGTGTTTCCTTCTCTCGTGTTTCCTTCTCTCGTGTTTCCTTCTCTTGTGTTTCCTTCTCTTGTGTTTCCTTCTCTTTTCTTCTCTCGTGTTTCCTTCTCTTGTGTTTCCTTCTCTCGTGTTTCCTTCTCTCGTGTTTCCTTCTCTTGTGTTTCCTTCTCTCGTGTTTCCTTCTCTCGTGTTTCCTTCTCTCGTGTTTCCTTCTCTCGTGTTTCCTTCTCTCGTGTTTCCTTCTCTCGTGTTTCCTTCTCTCTTTTCTCTCGTGTTTCCTTCTCTTGTGTTTCCTTCTCTCGTGTTTCCTTCTCTTGTGTTTCCTTCTCTTGTGTTTCCTTCTCTCGTGTTTCCTTCTCTTGTGTTTCCTTCTCTTGTGTTTCCTTCTCTTGTGTTTCCTTCTCTTGTGTTTCCTTCTCTCGTGTTTCCTTCTCTCGTGTTTCCTTCTCTTGTGTTTCCTTCTCTGTGTTTCCTTTGTTTCTTCTCTTGTGTTTTTCCTTCTCTTGTGTTTCCTTCTCTTGTGTTTCCTTCTCTTGTGTTTCGCTCCTTCTCTTGTGTTTCCTTCTCTTGTGTTTCCTTCTTGTGTTTCCTTCTCTCGTGTTTCCTTCTCTCGTGTTTCCTTCTCTTGTGTTTCCTTCTCTTGTGTTTCCTTCTCTCGTGTTTCCTTCTCTCGTGTTTCCTTCTCTTGTGTTTCCTTCTCTTGTGTTTCCTTCTCTTGTGTTTCCTTCTCTCGTGTTTCCTTCTCTTGTGTTTCCTTCTCTCGTGTTTCCTTCTCTCGTGTTTCCTTCTCTTGTGTTTCCTTCTCTCGTGTTTCCTTCTCTTGTGTTTCCTTCTCTTGTGTTTCCTTCTCTCGTGTTTCCTTCTCTCGTGTTTCCTTCTCTTGTGTTTCCTTCTCTTGTGTTTCCTTCTCTGTGTGTTTCCTTCTCTCTTGTGTTTCCTTCTCTCGTGTTTCCTTCTCTCGTGTTTCCTTCTCTCGTGTTTCCTTCTCTCGTGTTTCCTTCTCTTGTGTTTCCTTCTCTTGTGTTTCCTTCTCTCGTGTTTCCTTCTCTTGTGTTTCCTTCTCTCGTGTTTCCTTCTCTTGTGTTTCCTTCTCTTGTGTTTCCTTCTCTCGTGTTTCCTTCTCTTGTGTTTCCTTCTCTCGTGTTTCCTTCTCTTGTGTTTCCTTCTCTTGTGTTTCCTTCTCTTGTGTTTCCTTCTCTTGTGTTTCCTTCTCTTGTGTTTCCTTCTCTCGTGTTTCCTTCTCTCGTGTTTCCTTCTCTTGTGTTTCCTTCTCTCGTGTTTCCTTCTCTTGTGTTTCCTTCTCTTGTGTTTCCTTCTCTTGTGTTTCCTTCTCTTGTGTTTCCTTCTCTTGTGTTTCCTTCTCTTGTGTTTCCTTCTCTTGTGTGTTTCCTTCTCTTGTGTTTCATTTCTTCTCTTGTGTTTCCTTCTCTTGTGTTTCCTTCTCTCGTGTTTCCTTCTCTTGTGTTTCCTTCTCTTGTGTTTCCTTCTCTTGTGTTTCCTTCTCTCGTGTTTCCTTCTCTTGTGTTTCCTTCTCTCGTGTTTCCTTCTCTCGTGTTTCCTTCTCTCGTGTTTCCTTCTCTCTTGTGTTTCCTTCTCTAGTGTTTCCTTCTCTTGTGTTTCCTTCTCTTGTGTTTCCTTCTCTTGTGTTTCCTTCTCTCGTGTTTCCTTCTCTCGTGTTTCCTTCTCTTGTGTTTCCTTCTCTTGTGGTTTTCCTTCTCTGTGTTTCCTTCTCTCGTTGTTTCCTTCTCTTGTGTTTCCTTCTCTTGTGTTTCCTTCTCTCGTGTTTCCTTCTCTCGTGTTTCCTTCTCTCTGTGTTTCCTTCTCTTGTGTTTCCTTCTCTCTTGTGTTTCCTTCTCTCGTGTTTCCTTCTCTCTTGTGTTTCCTTCTCTCGTGTTTCCTTCTCTCGTGTTTCCTTCTCTCGTGTTTCCTTCTCTCGTGTTTCCTTCTCTTGTGTTTCCTTCTCTCTGTGTTTCCTTCTCTCGTGTTTCCTTCTCTCGTGTTTCCTTCTCTTGTGTTTTTTTCGTGTTTCCTTCTCTTGTGTTTCCTTCTCTTGTGTTTCCTTCTCTCGTGTTTCGCCTTTGGGTCTTGTGTTTCCTTCTCTTCTGTGTTTCCTTCTCTCGTGTTCTTCTTTCCTTCTCTTGTGTTTCCTTCTCTTTGGTTTCCTTCTCTTGTGTTTCCTTCTCTTGTGTTTCCTTCTCTTCGTGTTTCCTTCTCTTGTGTTTCCTTCTCTTGTGTTTCCTTCTCTTGTGTTTCCTTCTCTCGTGTTTCCTTCTCTTGTGTTTCCTTCTCTTCGTGTTTCCTTCTCTCTGTGTTTTTCCTTCTCTCGTGTTTCCTTCTCTTGTGTTTCCTTCTCTTGTGTTTCCTTCTCTCGTGTTTCCTTCTCTCGTGTTTCCTTCTCTTGTGTTTCCTTCTCTTGTGTTTCCTTCTCTTGTGTTTTCCTTCTCTTGTGTTTCCTTCTCCTTGTGTTTCCTTCTCTTGTGTTTCCTTCTCTTGTGTTCTTCTCTCGTGTTTCCTTCTCTTGTGTTTCCTTCTCTCGTGTTTCCTTCTCTCGTGTTTCCTTCTCTTGTGTTTCCTTCTCGGGTTTCCTCTCTTGTGTTTCCTTCTCTTGTGTTTCCTTCTCTCGTGTTTCCTTCTCTCTTGTGTTTCCTTCTCTCGTGTTTCCTTCTCTCGTGTTTCCTTCTCTCGTGTTTCCTTCTCTCGTGTTTCCTTCTCTTGTGTTTCCTTCTCTTGTGTTTCCTTCTCTCGTGTTTCCTTCTCTCGTGTTTCCTTCTCTTGTGTTTCCTTCTCTTGTGTTTCCTTCTCTCGTGTTTCCTTCTCTCGTGTTTCCTTCTCTTGTGTTTCCTTCTCTCGTGTTTCCTTCTCTTGTGTTTCCTTCTCTCGTGTTTCCTTCTCTCGTGTTTCCTTCTCTCGTGTTTCCTTCTCTTGTGTTTTCCTGTCTTCCTCGTGTTTCCTCTCTTGTGTTTCCTTCTCTCGTGTTTCCTTCTCTTGTGTTTCCCCTTCTCTTGTGTTTCCCTTCTGCTCATGTGTTTCCTTCTCTTGTGTTTCCTTCTCTTGTGTTTCCTTCTCTTGTGTTTCCTTCTCTCGTGTTTCCTTCTCTTTGTGTTTTCCTTCTCTTGTGTTTCCTTCTCTCGTGTTTCCTTCTCTTGTGTTTCCTTCTCTCGTGTTTCCTTCTCTCGTGTTTCCTTCTCTTGTGTTTCCTTCTCTCGTGTTTCCTTCTCTCGTGTTTCCTTCTCTTGTGTTTCCTTCTCTCGTGTTTCCTTCTCTCGTGTTTCCTTCTCTCGTGTTTCCTTCTCTTGTGTTTCCTTCTCTTGTGTTTCCTTCTCTTGTGTTTCCTTCTCTTGTGTTTCCTTCTCTCGTGTTTCCTTCTCTCGTGTTTCCTTCTCTTGTGTTTCCTTCTCTCGTGTTTCCTTCTCTCGTGTTTCCTTCTCTCGTGTTTCCTTCTCTTCGTGTTTCCTTCTCCGTGTTTCCTTCTCTCGTGTTTCCTTCTCTTGTGTTTCCTTCTCTCGTGTTTCCTTCTCTCTGTGTTTCCTTCTCTCGTGTTTCCTTCTCTCGTGTTTCCCTTCTCTTGTGTTTCCTTCTCTTGTGTTTCCTTCTCTCGTGTTTCCTTCTCTTGTGTTTCCTTCTCTCGTGTTTCCTTCTCTCGTGTTTCCTTCTCTTGTGTTTCCTTCTCTCGTGTTTCCTTCTCTTGTGTTTCCTTCTCTCGTGTTTCCTTCTCTCGTGTTTCCTTCTCTCGTGTTTCCTTCTCTCGTGTTTCCTTCTCTCGTGTTTCCTTCTCTCGTGTTTCCTTCTCTCTCGTGTTTCCTTCTCTCGTGTTTCCTTCTCTCGTGTTTCCTTCTCTCGTGTTTCCTTCTCTCGTGTTTCCTTCTCTCGTGTTTCCTTCTCTCGTGTTTCCTTCTCTTGTGTTTCCTTCTCTCGTGTTTCCTTCTCTCGTGTTTCCTTCTCTCGTGTTTCCTTCTCTTGTGTTTCCTTCTCTTGTGTTTCCTTCTCTTGTGTTTCCTTCTCTTGGTTCTTGTGTTTCCTTCTCTCGTGTTTCCTTCTCTCGTGTTTCCTTCTCTTGTGTTTCCTTCTCTCTTGTGTTTCCTTCTCTTGTGTTTCCTTCTCTTGTGTTTCCTTCTCTCTGTGTTTCCTTCTCTTGTGTTTCCTTCTTGTGTTTCTTCCCTTCGTGTTTCCTTCTCTGTGTGTTTCCTTCTCTTGTGTTTCCTTCTCTCGTGTTTCTTCTCTGTGTTTCTTCTCTTGTGTTTCCTTCTCTCGTGTTTCCTTCTCTTGTGTTTCCTTCTCTCGTGTTTTCGCTTCTCTTCCGTGTTTCCTTCTCTCTGTGTTTCCTTCTCTTGTGTTTCCTTCTCTGTGTTTCCTTCTCTTGTGTTTCCTTCTCTTGTGTTTCCTTCTCTTGTGTTTCCTTCTCTCGTGTTTCCTTCTCTTGTGTTTCCTTCTCTTGTGTTTCCTTCTCTCGTGTTTCCTTCTCTTGTGTTTCCTTCTCTTGTGTTTCCTTCTCTTGTTGTTTCCCCTTCTCTTGTGTTTCCTTCTCTTGTGTTTCCTTCTCTCGTGTTTCCTTCTCTCGTGTTTCCTTCTCTTGTGTTTCCTTCTCTCGTGTTTCCTTCTCTCGTGTTTCCTTCTCTCGTGTTTCCTTCTCTTGTGTTTCCTTCTCTTGTGTTTCCTTCTCTTGTGTTTCCTTCTCTTGTGTTTCCTTCTCTCGTGTTTCCTTCTCTTGTGTTTCCTTCTCTCGTGTTTCCTTCTCTCGTGTTTCCTTCTCTTGTGTTTCCTTCTCTCGTGTTTCCTTCTCTCGTGTTTCCTTCTCTTGTGTTTCCTTCTCTCGTGTTTCCTTCTCTCGTGTTTCCTTCTCTCGTGTTTCCTTCTCTTGTGTTTCCTTCTCTCGTGTTTCCTTCTCTCGTGTTTCCTTCTCTTGTGTTTCCCTCTCTTGTTTCCTTCTCTCGTGTTTCCTTCTCTTGTGTTTCCTTCTCTCGTGTTTCCTTCTCTTGTGTTTCCTTCTCTCGTGTTTCCTTCTCTCGTGTTTCCTTCTCTCGTGTTTCCTTTCTCGTCTCTTGTGTTTCCTTCTCTCGTGTTTCCTTCTCTTGTGTTTCCTTCTCTTGTGTTTCCTTCTCTCGTGTTTCCTTCTCTTGTGTTTCCTTCTCTCGTGTTTCCTTCTCTCGTGTTTCCTTCTCTTGTGTTTCCTTCTCTCGTGTTTCCTTCTCTCGTGTTTCCTTCTCTTGTGTTTCCTTCTCTTGTGTTTCCTTCTCTCTCGTGTTTCCTTCTCTTGTGTTTCCTTCTCTTGTGTTTTTCCTTCTCTTCGTGTTTCCTTCTCTTTGTGTTTCCTTCTCTTGTGTTTCCTTCTCTTCTCTCGTGTTTCCTTCTCTCGTGTTTCCTTCTCTCGTGTTTCCTTCTCTCGTGTTTCCTTCTCTCGTGTTTCCTTCTCTTGTGTTTTCCTTCTCTCGTGTTTCCTTCTCTCGTGTTTCCTTCTCTTGGTGTTTCCTTCTCTCGTGTTTCCTTCTCTTGTGTTTCCTTCTCTCGTGTTTCCTTCTCTCGTGTGTTTCCTTCTCTTGTGTTTCGTGTTTCCTTCTCTCGTGTTTCCTTCTCTCGTGTTTCCTTCTCTCGTGTTTCCTTCTCTCGTGTTTCCTTCTCTTGTGTTTCCTTCTCTTCTCGTGTTTCCTTCTCTCGTTCCTCTCTTGTGTTGTTTCCTTCTCTTGTGTTTCCTTTCTCTCTTGTGTTTCCTTCTCTCTTGTGTTTCCTTCTCTCGTGTTTCCTTCTCTTGTGTTTCCTTCTCTCTGTGTTTCCTTCTCTCGTGTTTCCTTCTCTCGTGTTTCCTTCTCTTGTGTTTCCTTCTCTCGTGTTTCCTTCTCTCGTGTTTCCTTCTCTTGTGTTTCCTTCTCTTGTGTTTCCTTCTCTCGTGTTTCCTTCTCTCGTGTTTCCTTCTCTTGTGTTTCCTTCTCTTGTGTTTCCTTCTCTCGTGTTTCCTTCTCTTGTGTTTCCTTCTCTTGTGTTTCCTTCTCTCTTGTGTTTCCTTCTCTTGTGTTTCCTTCTCTCGTGTGTTTCCTTCTCTCTGTGTTTCCTTCTCTTGTGTTTCCTTCTCTGTGTGTTTCCTTCTTTCCTTCTCTTGTGTTTCCTTCTCTTGTGTTTCCTTCTCTTGTGTTTCCTTCTCTTGTGTTTCCTTCTCTTGTGTTTCCTTCTCTTGTGTTTCCTTCTCTTGTGTTTCCTTCTCTCGTGTTTCCTTCTCTTGTGTTTCCTTCTCTCGTGTTTCCTTCTCTTGTGTTTCCTTCTCTCGTGTTTCCTTCTCTTGTGTTTCCTTCTCTTGTGTTTCCTTCTCTCGTGTTTCCTTCTCTCGTGTTTCCTTCTCTTGTGTTTCCCCGTGGTTCTCTTGTGTTTCCTTCTCTTGTGTTTCCTTCTCTCGTGTTTCCTTCTCTCGTGTTTCCTTCTCTTGTGTTTCCTTCTCTCGTGTTTCCTTCTCTCGTGTTTCCTTCTCTCGTGTTTCCTTCTCTCGTGTTTCCTTCTCTCGTGTTTCCTTCTCTTGTGTTTCCTTCTCTTGTGTTTCCTTCTCTCGTGTTTCCTTCTCTCGTGTTTCCTTCTCTTGTGTTTCCTTCTCTTGTGTTTCCTTCTCTCGTGTTTCCTTCTCTCGTGTTTCCTTCTCTTGTGTTTCCTTCTCTTGTGTTTCCTTCTCTTGTGTTTCCTTCTCTTGTGTTTCCTTCTCTCGTGTTTCCTTCTCTCGTGTTTCCTTCTCTTGTGTTTCCCTTCTCTCGTGTTTCCTTCTCTCGTGTTTCCTTCTCTCGTGTTTCCTTCTCTCGTGTTTCCTTCTCTTGTGTTTCCTTCTCTCGTGTTTCCTTCTCTCGTGTTTTCTCTTGTGTTTCCTTCTCTTCGTTTTCCTTCTCTTGTGTTTCCTTCTCTCGTGTTTCCTTCTCTTGTGTTTCCTTCTCTTGTGTTTCCTTCTCTTGTGTTTCCTTCTCTCGTGTTTCCTTCTCTCGTGTTTCCTTCTCCTTCTCTGTGTTTCCTTCTCTTGTGTTTCCTTCTCTCGGTGTTTCCTTCTCTCGTGTTTCCTTCTCTCTCTCGTGTTTCCTTCTCTCGTGTTTCCTTCTCTCGTGTTTCCTTCTCTTGTGTTTCCTTCTCTTGTGTTGTTTCCTTGTGTCTTTCTCTTGTGTTTCCTTCTCTTGTGTTTCCTTCTTCGGGTTTCTTCTTGTGTTCCTTTCCTTCTCTCGTGTTTCCTTCTCTTGTGTTTCCTTCTCTCGTGTTTCCTTCTCTTGTGTTTCCTTCTCTTGTGTTTCCTTCTCTCGTGTTTCCTTCTCTCGTGTTTCCTTCTCTTGTGTTTCCTTCTCTTGTGTTCTTCCTTCTCTTGTGTTTCCTTCTCTTGTGTTTCCTTCTCTCGTGTTTCTTCTCTTGTGTTTCCTTCTCTCGTGTTTCCTTCTCTCGTGTTTCCTTCTCTTCTGTGTTTCCTCTCTTCTCGTGTTTCCTTCTCTCGTGTTTCCTTCTCTCGTGTTTCCTTCTCTTGTGTTTCCTTCTCTTGTGTTTCCTTCTCTCGTGTTTCCTTCTCTCGTGTTTCCTTCTCTTGTGTTTCCTTCTCTTGTGTTTCCTTCTCTCGTGTTTCCTTCTCTTGTGTTTCCTTCTCTTGTGTTTCCTTCTCTTGTGTTTCCTTCTCTCGTGTTTCCTTCTCTCGTGTTTCCTTCTCTCGTGTTTCCTTCTCTTGTGTTTCCTTCTCTTGTGTTTCCTTCTCTTGTGTTTCCTTCTCTCGTGTTTCCTTCTCTCGTGTTTCCTTCTCTTGTGTTTCCTTCTCTTGTGTTTCCTTCTCTCGTGTTTCCTTCTCTCGTGTTTCCTTCTCTTGTGTTTCCTTCTCTGTGTTTGTTTCCTTCTCTCGTGTTTCCTTCTCTCGTGTTTCCTTCTCTCGTGTTTCCTTCTCTTGTGTTTCCTTCTCTCGTGTTTCCTTCTCTTCGTGTTCCTTCTCTTGTGTTTCCTTCTCTCGTGTTTCCTTCTCTTGTGTTTCCTTCTCTTGTGTTTCCTTCTCTCGTGTTTCCTTCTCTTGTGTTTCCTTCTCTCGTGTTTCCTTCTCTTGTGTTTCCTTCTCTTGTGTTTCCTTCTCTCTGTGTTTCCTTCTCTTGTGTTTCCTTCTCTTGTGTTTCCTTCTCTTGTGTTTCCTTCTCTCATGTTTCCTTCTCTTTGTGTTTCCTTCTCTTGTGTTTCCTTCTCTCGTGTTTCCTTCTCTCGTGTTTCCTTCTCTTGTGTTTCCTTCTCTTGTGTTTCCTTCTCTTGTGTTTCCTTCTCTTGTTTTCCTTCTCTTGTGTTTCCTTCTCTCATGTTTCCTTCTCTCGTGTTTCCTTCTCTTGTGTGTTCCCTTCTCTCTGTGTTTCCTTCTCTCGGTGTTTCCTTCTCTTGTGTTTCCTTCTCTCGTGTTTCCTTCTCTCGTGTTTCCTTCTCTCGTGTTTCCTTCTCTCGTGTTTCCTTCTCTCGTGTTTCCTTCTCTTGTGTTTCCTTCTCTTGTGTTTCCTTCTCTCGTGTTTCCTTCTCTTGTGTTTCCTTCTCTTGTGTTTCCTTCTCTTGTGTTTCCTTCTCTCGTGTTTCCTTCTCTTGTGTTTCCTTCTCTTTGTGTTCCGTTTCCTTCTCTCGTGTTTCCTTCTCTTGTGTTTCCTTCTCTCGTGTTTCCTTCTCTTCGTGTTTCCTTCTCTCGTGTTTCCTTCTCTTGTGTTTCCTTCTCTTGTGTTTCCTTCTCTCGTGTTTCCTTCTCTTGTGTTTCCTTCTCTCGTGTTTCCTTCTTCTTCTGTGTTTCCTTCTCTCGTGTTTCCTTCTCTTGTGTTTCCTTCTCTCGTGTTTCCTTCTCTCGTGTTTCCTTCTCTCGTGTTTCCTTCTCTTGTGTTTCCTTCTCTCGTGTTTCCTTCTCTTGTGTTTCCTTCTCTTGTGTTTCCTTCTCTTGTGTTTCCTTCTCTTGTGTTTCCTTCTCTTGTGTTTCCTTCTCTTGTGTTTCCTTCTCTTGTTTCCTGGATGATGATGGTGTTATTGATGTTGTGTTTGAAGGTGTGAACTTTGACCCTGACTCTGCCGCTGGTTCTCAGGAGACTGTCATTTGACAGACTGGTCCTCGTGGAGTTCCTGTCAGCTCACCTGCCTGGAGGGGCGGAGCTTCGAGAGCAGCGGGCGTCAGGCGAGGTCCAGAGCTGTCGTCCCGCAGGTGATGGAGAACCAGGTGCGCTGCCCGGAGCAGGTGTTCGAGAGCCGCTCGTGTCCAGGTGAGTCTGTGAGGAACAAAGATCCGAACATAGACACAGGAAACAACAAGGTGAGAAGAACCTGAAGTTTCACAATAAAAGCTCCTGTGCTGCAGGAGGAAGGTGTTACAGTTACCTGTGGAGGTCGGGGGGGTGGAGCAACAACCAGAGAGCCGTGTGGTGTCAGCGCTCCGACGGACTCGTGGTCACAGGTAACATGTTCATCGTGTTTGACCTTCTGTGAACCCTCGCCCTGTCTCTGGGTCAAAGGTCAACCGCCTCCCTGGTTTAATATACACATGCAGTGGTGGAAGCCGTTGACCTTTGACCCAGAGACAACACAAGGTTAAACCAAATCTACAGTCTTTTAATTACTATTCAAATACAAGTCGAGGCTCAAAGTAATCTTTCATGAAACTGATAATAACAACAGTAATAACATGTGATAATAACATAATAATAACAACAGTAATAACATGTGATAATAACATAATAATAACAATAGTAATAACATGTGATAATAACATAATAATAACAACAGTAATAACATGTGATAATAACATAATAATAACAATAGTAATAACATGTGATAAATAACATAATAATAACAATAGTAATAACATGTGATAATAACATAAATAACAATAGTAATAAATAATAATAACAATAGTAATAACATGTGATAATAACATAATAATAACAAGTAATAACATGTATAATAACATAATAATAACAACAGTAATAACATGTGATAATAACATAATAATAATAACAATAGTAATAACATGTGATAATAACATAATAATAACAATAGTAATAACATGTGATAATAACATAATAATAACAATAGTAATAACATGTGATAATAACATAATAATAACAATAGTAATAACATGTGATAATAACATAATAATAACAATAGTAATAACATGTGATAATAACATAATAATAACAACAGTAATAACATGTGATAATAACATAATAATAACATGTGATAATAACATAATAATAACAACAGTAATAACATAATACTTACATAATAATAACAATAGTAATAACATGTGATAATAACATAATAATAACAATAGTAATAACATGTGATAATAACATAATAATAACAACAGTAATAACATGTGATAATAACATAATAATAACAACAGTAATAACATGTGATAATAACATAATAATAACATAATAATAACATAATAATAACATGTGATAATAACATAATAATAACATAATAATAACATGTGATAATAACATAATAATAACATAATAATAACAATAGTAATAACATGTGATAATAACATAATAATAACAACAGTAATAACATAATAATAACATAATAATAACAACAGTAATAACATGTGATAATAACATAATAATAACATAATAATAACAACAGTAATAACATGTGATAATAACATAATAATAACATAATAATAACATAATAATAAAATGTGATGATGTCGACATTCAAAGGCACTGAACACGTTCCAACAATATAATAAAATCTTCTTTCGTGTCGATACGAAACAGTCGTTAAATGCCATGAATTCCAAGCGCTTGTTTGATCCAACATTGATCTCTCGCCCCTCATAACGTGGATCAATAACCGAGCAGCTTCAGTCCATACAAATGAGTGAGTGGGAAGCAAACAGAGACACAAACTAATAACACCTGCTTCTTCATCGTGTCGACACTGAGGTTCAATAAATCACTTCCTCAGCGACTATTTTCTTTTCTCTGTTGAAATGAAACAATTTATAACGTGATGAGCAGCAGATGTTATTCATGAGACGTCAATGTGTGAAGCTCTTGGTTATTGATATTTTTATTATTATTATTGATGTTGTTATTATTATTATTATTGATGTTGTTTTTATTATTATTATTGATGTTGTTTTTATCATTATTATTGATGTTGTTTTTATTATTATTATTGATGTTGTTTTTATTATTATTATTGATGTTGTTTTTATTATTGATGTTGTTTTTATCATTATTATTGATGTTGTTTTTATCATTATTATTGATGTTGTTTTTATTATTATTATTGATGTTGTTTTTATCATTATTATTGATGTTGTTGTTTATTATTATTATTATTGATGTTGTTTTTATCATTATTATTGATGTTGTTTTTATCGTTTTATTATTGATGTTGTTTTTATTATTATTATTGATGTTGTTTTTATCATTATTATTGATGTTGTTTTTGTTTTTATTATTGATGTTGTTTTTGCTTTTATTATTATTATTGATGTTGTTTTTATCATTATTATTGATGTTGTTTTTGTTTTTATCATTATTATTGATGTTGTTTTTATTATTATTATTGATGTTGTTTTTGTTTTTATCATTATTATTGATGTTGTTTTTGTTTTTATTATTGATGTTGTTTTTGTTTTTATTATTGATGTTGTTTTTGTTTTTATCATTATTATTGATGTTATTATTATTATTATTGGTGTTATTATTATTATTGATGTTGTTTTTGTTTTTATTATTATTATTGATGTTATTATTATTGATGTTATTATTATTATTATTGCTGTTCTTGTTGTTATTTTTATAATAATAATAATAATTATTATTGTTCTTGTTGTTATTATTATTATTATTATTGATGTTGTTATTATTATTATTGCTGTTCTTGTTGTTATTTTTATAATAATAATAATAATTATTATTGTTCTTGTTGTTATTGTTATTATTATTATTATTATTGATGTTATTATTATTATTATTGATGTTATTATTATTATTGATGTTGTTTTTGTTTTTATTATTATTATTGATGTTATTATTATTATTATTGCTGTTCTTGTTGTTATTTTTATAATAATAATAATAATTATTATTGTTCTTGTTATTATTGTTATTATTATTATTATTATTGCTGTTCTTGTTGTTATTTTTATAATAATAATAATAATTATTATTCTTGTTGTTATTGTTATTATTATTATTATTGTTATTATTCTTGTTGCTATTATTATTATCTTTATTGTTGTGATAGAGAAGTCTCTTCCTTCAGGCGGATGTCTTCTACACAAGATGCCGACGATGCTCCGTCACTGTCGTCCGTCCTGCAGCAAACCTTTCTCTCATTGTAAACCAGTAAGAATCGTGTTGATCAGACGTTTGTTTCTTCTGAGAGAGTCTTCATGTCTGCAGCGACACCTCGTGACTCTCCTGGAGAGAAACAAACGCTTTCACTGATGTGTGTCGACGCTGATGTGTGTTGACGCTGATGTGTGTTGACGCTGATGTGTGTGTGCTCAGAGCGGCGTGTGTGGCTGCGAGAAAGGTTACATCGAGGTCATGACCTCTCACGGCTTCCTGGACTACTGCACCAGGACACCAGGGGGCGACGACACCCAGAAAGCTGACGTGAAGACCAACTCTGGGAGGTTCAGACCAGGACGGTCCAGAGCCCAGGACGCCTTCAGCCAGTGGACCCTGAGACCAGTGGGCCCCGGTACAGAAGTCTAGTCCTGACCGTCTTGTTCAGAGCAGATCAGGAAGGAAACAGAAAGAATGAGATTCTCGTTAGAACTCAATTAAAATAAACTCCTGATCATTGACGACGTTCATCGTCTGAATCTGTGCGACAGGAGTTTCTTTTGCTTGAGTTACTTCTGTTTAACACCATGATTGAAAAATGAAATGAAATCTTCAACAAAAGCGACTCGTCGACTTGACTTTGAGATCATTCTGTAAATGTTTGTTCGCAGACGGTCGGGTGAAGCTGTGGGTTTACGTTGTTGCTACCGTCGTCTTCATCCTCCTCCTCGTCGTCATCACCTCGTCCTTCCTGCTCTGGTACGTGAGACGATCATGTGACTCTGAGAACGATCACATGACTCTGAGAACGATCACATGACTCTGAGAACGATCAGGTGACTCTGAGAACGATCATGTGACTCTGAGAACGATCATGTGACTCTGAGAACGATCATGTGACTCTGAGAACGATCACGTGACTCTGAGAACGATCACATGACTCTGAGAACGATCACATGACTCTGAGAACGATCACATGACTCTGAGAACGATCATGTGACTCTGAGAACGATCATGTGACTCTGAGAACGATCATGTGACTCTGAGAACGATCATGTGACTCTGAGAACGATCATGTGACTCTGAGAACGATCATGTGACTCTGAGAACGATCATGTGACTCTGAGAACGATCATGTGACTCTGAGAACGATCATGTGACTCTGAGAACGATCATGTGACTCTGAGAACGATCATGTGACTCTGAGAACGATCATGTGACTCTGAGAACGATCAGGTGACTCTGAGAACGATCATGTGACTCTGAGAACGATCATGTGACTCTGAGAACGATCATGTGACTCTGAGAACGATCATGTGACTCTGAGAACGATCACATGACTCTGAGAACGATCAGTGACTCTGAGAACGATCATGTGACTCTGAGAACGATCATGTGACTCTGAGAACGATCATGTGACTCTGAGAACGATCATGTGACTCTGAGAACGATCACGTGACTCTGAGAACGATCATGTGACTCTGAGAACGATCACATGACTCTGAGAACGATCAGGTGACTCTGAGAACGATCATGTGACTCTGAGAACGATCACATGACTCTGAGAACGTATCAGTGACTCTGAGAACGATCATGTGACTCTGAGAACGATCATGTGACTCTGAGAACGATCATTCATGACTCTGAGAACGATCATGATGACTCTGAGAACGATCATGTGACTCTGAGAACGTTCATGTGACTCTGAGAACGATCATGTGACTCTGAGAACGATCATGTGACTCTGAGAACGATCATGTGACTCTGAGAACGATCATGTGACTCTGAGAACGATCATGTGACTCTGAGAACGATCATGTGACTCTGAGAACGATCATGTGACTCTGAGAACGATCATGTGACTCTGAGAACGTTCATCAGGTGACTCTGAGAACGATCATGTGACTCTGAGAACGACATGACTCTGAGAACGATCATGTGACTCTGAGAACGATCATGTGACTCTGAGAACGATCACGTGACTCTGAGAACGATCATGTGACTCTGAGAACGATCACATGACTCTGAGAACGATCATGTGACTCTGAGAACGATCACATGACTCTGAGAACGATCACATGACTCTGAGAACGATCACATGACTCTGAGAACGATCATGTGACTCTGAGAACGATCATGTGACTCTGAGAACGATCATGTGACTCTGAGAACGATCATGTGACTCTGAGAACGATCATGTGACTCTGAGAACGATCATGTGACTCTGAGAACGATCATGGACCGTGACTCTGAGAACGATCATGTGACTCTGAGAACGATCATGTGACTCTGAGAACGACTCTGAGAACGATCATGTGACTCTGAGAACGATCATGTGACTCTAGAACGTCCACGCACATGACTCTGAGAACGATCATGTGACTCTGAGAACGATCATGTGACTCTGAGAAACGATCATGTGACTCTGAGAACGATCATGTGACTCTGAGAACGATCATGTGACTCTGAGAACGATCATCACGTGACTCTGAGAACGATCATGTGACTCTGAGAACGATCACTGACTTCAGTGACTCTGAGAACGATCATGTGACTCTGAGAACGATCACGTGACTCTGAGAACGATCATGTGACTCTGAGAACGATCATGTGACTCTGAGAACGATCACGTGACTCTGAGAACGATCATGTGACTCTGAGAACGATCATGTGACTCTGAGAACGATCATGTGACTCTGAGAACGATCATGTGACTCTGAGAACGATCATGTGACTCTGAGAACGATCACATGACTCTGAGAACGATCATGTGACTCTGAGAACGATCATGTGACTCTGAGAACGATCATGTGACTCTGAGAACGATCATGTGACTCTGAGAACGATCATGTGACTCTGAGAAATCGATCATGATGACTCTGAGAACGATCATGTGACTCTGAGAACGATCATGTGACTCTGAGAACGATCATGTGACTCTGAGAACGATCATGTGACTCTGAGAACGATCATGTGACTCTGAAACGATCATGTGACTCTGAGAACGATCATGTGACTCTGAGAACGATCATGTGACTCTGAGAACGATCATGTGACTCTGAGAACGATCATGTGACTCTGAGAACGATCATGTGACTCTGAGAACGATCATGTGACTCTGAGAACGATCATGTGACTCTGAGAACGATCACGTGACTCTGAGAACGATCATGTGACTCTGAGAACGATCATGTGACTCTGAAGAACGATCATGTGACTCTGAGAACGATCACATGACTCTGAGAACGATCATGTGACTCTGAGAACGATCACGATCATGTGACTCCTGAAACGATGACTCTGAGAACGATCATGTGACTCTGAGAACGATCATGTGACTCTGAGAACGATCATGTGACTCTGAGAACGATCATGAGACTCTGAGAACGATCATGTGACTCTGAGAACGACATCATGTGACTCTGAGAACGATCATGTGACTCTGAGAACGATCATGTGACTCTGAGAACGATCATGTGACTCTGAGAACATGTGACTCTGAGAACGATCATGTGACTCTGAGAACGATCACGTGACTCTGAGAACGATCATGTGACTCCATCATGACCCTGAGAACGATCACGTGACTCTGAGAACGATCATGTGACTCTGAGAACGATCATGTGACTCTGAGAACGATCATGTGACTCTGAGAACGATCATGTGACTCTGAGAACGATCATGTGACTCTGAGAACGATCATGTGACTCTGAGAACGATCATGTGACTCTGAGAACGATCATGTGACTCTGAGAACGATCATGTGACTCTGAGAACGATCATGTGACTCTGAGAACGATCATGTGACTCTGAGAACGATCATGTGACTCTGAGAACGATCATGTGACTCTGAGAACGATCATGTGACTCTGAGAACGATCATGTGACTCTGAGAACGATCATGTGACTCTGAGAACGATCATGTGACTCTGAGAACGATCATGTGACTCTGAGAACGATCATGTGACTCTGAGAACGATCATGTGACTCTGAGAACGATCATGTGACTCTGAGAACGATCATGTGACTCTGAGAACGATCTTACCATGTGACTCTGAGAACGATCATGTGACTCTGAGAACGTATGTGACTCTGAGAACGATCACATGACTCTGAGAACGATCATGTGACTCTGAGAACGATCATGTGACTCTGAGAACGATCATGTGACTCTGAGAACGATCATGTGACTCTGAGAACGATCATGTGACTCTGAGAACGATCATGTGACTCTGAGAACGATCACTTGATCAGGTGACTCTGAGAACGATCATGTGACTCTGAGAACGATCATGTGACTCTGAGAACGATCATGTGACTGACTCTGAGAACGATCATGTGACTCTGAGAACGATCATGTGACTCTGAGAACGATCATGTGACTCTGAGAACGATCATGTGACTCTGTCTAGAACGATCATGTGACTCTGAGAACGATCATGTGACTCTGAGAACGATCATGTGACTCTGAGAACGATCATGTGACTCTGAGAACGATCATGTGACTCTGAAACGGTCATGACTCTGAGAACGATCATGTGACTCTGAGAACGATCACGTGACTCTGAGAACGATCATGTGACTCTGAGAACGATCACATGACTCTGAGAACGATCATGTGACTCTGAGAACGATCATGTGACTCTGAGAATGAAGCTCCAGGACATGTTCACCAAAATAAAAGCTTTCTTTCTTCCAGCAAAGCGCCGGGCGAGCGAGCGTCTCCGCCGCAGAAACCCTTGACTCTGGCGTACGACGGCGACGCAGACATGTGAGCGGCGACGCTTCTGGTCGGACTGGACATGAAGCCGGACTCGACCCGTTCGTTTTATCACCGGAGCTGCTGGATCGGACGAGATCTGACCTTCTCATCCGTGTCAAAGGTCACCAGCCTTCAAGACTTATGCACTATGTTAGTGCGACTCGTGTTTTCCAACAACTTTTCTAGTTTTTTGTTTATGCAACTTGTTGATTGTGTTTCGATGCCTGACGTGTTGACGTGAAACCAAACGCCGGCTTGACTTAAATAAAGATGCAGTTGATTTCCAAACCCCTGAAGGTCGAGACACCAGCATGACACATACCTCTCATCACCTGGTGCTGATCGTCCACCTGTGGCCTTGTACCTCCATGAAGATGAACACGCGTGACTTGAGTGTAATAAACGTGACTTGGTGTCGTGTGCGTTTGTAACGTCTTGTGAGTCTGAGTTCAAGGTCAATCACAGGGTCAAGCCTTCGTTTCTTCAGGGACCACCAGCTGTTCTCGGGTCCGCCCCGGGACCTCCTCCCAGTGCCGTCCAGAAGGTCCTTTAGTCGAGGACAAAATAAGCGGAAGGTTTAAATTTTGAGTTATTTTGAGTCCAGACAGTTAAACACAGGAGAAAAAACAAGTCAAAATGTGGTTAAACTTTATAACAAACAAACTCTTTTATCACTGCAGCAATGAATGCAGTTTATATGAGAATCTTACGTTATAATAAATAAATCACATGAACGTTATATTTCAAATAATCTTTTTAGAATTTGATGCATTTTAAGTTTAATCATTTCTTCACAAATGAAACATGTTTTTACTCGTGAAGAGTGTTTTGTAAACATGTCATCCTTGTATAGAAAGTAACGTAAACACATGAGAGTCGAACAAAAATGTTTATTCAGGACTTATTGTTACTTTATGTGTCTCTAAAAACTGCAACCTTTACTATTGTGTCGTTGAAAACCTTTTAACCAAGTATACGAATCTCAAGAGTACTTGTGTCTGTGAACAACAATATAATTACGTTAATAATATTAACTACAACAGTATTAATAACAATAATCATTACAATATTAATGCTAAACTCTCGAGGAGGATCTGCAGCCGGTCATTTCAGACGGAACGTAAATCCAGACAGGAAGTTGTTTTAGACGAGAATTTCTTTGTTTGTTTTAAACGGCGCCATTTTTAAATACCTGTTTGCGAGCATGTTTTTAAAACTAATCGGTAACATATTCAAATGATAAACATGATTTTCATATCGAACGAGGAGTTACGGGGAGTTAGTTGAACGTTCAACACGTATTTAGTTTATTTATAATTAGAAACAACACGACTAGTTAGTAAACAGATCTTTAAAGATACTTCTGGCAGATAATGGATGATCTAATGATACCTGCTACGTAATGTGACTTAAATAAAAAATAATATGTTTTGAAAACTATACCTGACAGGCACGTATACAGGTGTGACACGTTATATTTTTGTTTTTTTTCGTTGTTTATGTCCTCAGCAAGGGTTACTATAAACAAGTACTTATTGTATTGCTATGAACTTTTTACTCACTTGTTTATTTTTACCATAATAGAGAATCTCTCAATGTTTTAAGATAAAAGTTTTTACATATTGTTTCAAAATCAAAATCAAATGAGTGTTTATTGGTATAAAATCCTGAACAGTTTACCAAACAGACACTGGAACACTTTACACAATATCTTATCAGTGTCATTCTTCGTATCTGAATAAAACCAATATAAGGCTTAAATATGAGACACTTTCAACAGTAGTTCTCATCTGATGTATTATTTGTTGCATTGCTGTAAGATTCATTTATATGTTAACAACAAATATATTAATGACATTATTGAAAGACACACTGCTCATAAAACTTTATTAACATAAAACATCCACACAACAAAAATAAACAAACAAACCACAGAACCCAAACTATAAAATAAAATAAAAGAATGCTTTGACAAAAGTCGGTCAACCCTGGTTCTCTGTCATGGTTTTCTGTCCTACGATGAACTGGTCAGACGTGGTTCTTCACTCAGTAACTCAATGTTGTAGGACTTGTCTGTCATGGAAGTCCCCAAAGTTCTCCATCAAAACCAGGCTCCACCATTTTCTTATTGTGGAAGGTCAGACGGGAAGAAAAATATGTATTGAAAGAACTCAATGTTTATTTTTTTAAAAAAACAGAGGTTAATATTTTCATTTGCACATACATACATACTGCTGAGGTTGTTCGGTGCTGCAAGGACAGTATGCAAAGCATACTAAAAAAAAACGATAAAAAAGATAAATTGGAACAAGTTAAATGATAAACGTGTTAAGTGGAACCAGAATTGAATATAGTTTCAACCATATCTCACCATCAACATGCAGACTCCACAGTCAACCCCGCAGATGTGTTGTGGAGTGAGCTATATAAATATATATTAAAACATATGTATATTGAAAAAAGAAAGATAAATGATAATGTGAGCTTTACCACACTTGTTTTTGCCAAACCTTGTTTCTCACCAGCGTCCAGGACTTACTTTGGATGTGATCTTACTGCAAAGATAACAGATGAGTTTGCAAGCATTGTATGAAAAGACACTTTTGATTTTTAGTACTGAACACACACCAAAGAGTATTAATACTGAATACATTTTTCTGTTATTCAACATGTTTGAAAGACACACACATCCATGCAACATGCAACCATGTGACATGCAACCTCCAATGTGCTGAACTTCGAACTTTGAACAGGTTCACTGAAATGATTAAATGTGTAATAAGCAACCTGAACAGGTCTACATCATTTGGACAACCCAATCCATCGAGATTGGTAGAGTCCAGAAAGTGCATGAGCCTCTCTTTTGGCTTCATGATCTGCATGAAAATGTACAACAATTTTGGCAACTTCACAATCGCCATAGTGCCTCAAGTAATGGTTCTACGTCATTGGTGCGAAGCCCTCTAACGGCTTCGCTATTGGTTTACCCCGAGGCACCGCCTGGTCCCTGAGAAAGCTTGATGAACTCGCCACCCAGCAGGGGGCAGTCCACTTCCTATAAAGGCGGGAAACACCCGCTGCACTCCCTCCTTTACAACTCAGCGAGAAAGCTCCTGACAGTGGAATGTAATGATGGCGAATGAAGATAGAAGAGAACCATGTGTGCACGAAGACTCCCTGAAGAGGAGACACACATGTCTGCTTCGTTTGCCTAGAGGCCCAAATCACACGTGATGATTATGTGGCCTTCTGAGCGCTTCCCACTTGTCGACCCACGCCGCCTCAGATCATGATTATGATCAACACAGGACTGCCATGTTGTTTAAGAAAAACCAACAACATGGCAGTCCTGTGAGCTGCACTCGACAAGCTCACGTTCCAACGTGTTGGGCCCTGATGAGTCGAGCTGAGTCGTCCCTCGATCATGAACAGACGTCGACGAGGAGGAGGACTGGCTCGCTGCATGGAGTCGACCATGAGGTATGCGAGAGCGATCAGGTGAGTATCTCTTGCAGGTCACATGGCCCTCCTGCAGCACGCGACGGGTTCACCTGAGAGGTGTTAGTGTGCATGTGGCTCCGCCTGTGAGTGTGACGTATTCACAGGCGTCATTAGAGACTTTCGCCGCTAATGCTAAGCTAACATGCTCCGCCGTTCATAGACGGCGAGAGTTTCCTCTCAGAACACAGTTCGGAGGAGGTTTTAAACCCCTTCGTCCGGGTCATGCCGAGACTGTAATAACGGAGTCTGTCCACACGAATGAAGGGCAGACTCAACCATGTGCCTTGTTTCCAGGTAAGCAAATGTCCACGAGACCGGCTTGATCAGCTGTGTTTACTTCTCTTCCGTGTTGACATGCGCTGACAGGGTTTGACCGCCGATGAGCGTTGTCAAAAAAATCCCGTCGCCATGGATGACGTCACGTTTGGCGGAGAAACGTCATGGATGACGTCACGTTTGGCGGAGAAACGTCATGGATGACGTCACGTTTGGCGGACAAACGTCATGGATGACGTCACGTTTGGCGGAGAAACGCCATGGATGACGTCACGTTCGGCGGAGAAACGCCATGGATGACGTCACGTTCGGCGGAGAAACGCCATGGAACGGACGCACCATTGAGAGGAATGGCCCGGCAGGAGGCGGCGCAGCTCCGCCATCACCTGCATGGGCGTGATGACGAAGCAAATGTCCACGAGACCGGCTTGATCAGCTGTGTTTACTTCACTTCCGTGTTGACATGCGCTGACGGGGTTTGACCGCCGATGAGCGTTGTCAAAAAAATCCCGGCGCCATGGATGACGTCACGTTTGGCGGAGAAACGTCATGGATGACGTCAAGTTTGGCGTGATGACGAGGCGCGACGGGGATACGCGGAGACGGAGATCCCGTTCGTCGGCATCATCATCTGGTGCTGGGGGAAGCGTCACCAGAGACCAGCCACCCCAGCAGCACCAAAAACATCGGCAACAGCGGCGGCGTGCGACGAGTGAGCGTCGCCAAGATCCGCAGCGCGAGCCGGGGAGCCAGCAGCCGCAGCAGAGTCGACGGCCGAGGGCTCCTCCCCCCTATTCATTCAAGGGAATGTGTCGGGAATAAAACAAGAGAACGTATGACGTTTCTGTGGTTCGTTCTGAGAGATGTTAGTAGTGCGCATGTGTTTCCGCCTGTGAGTGTGACGTATTCACAGGCGTCATTAGAGACTTTCGCCGCTAATGCTAAGCTAACATGCTCCGCCGTTCATAGACGGCGAGAGTTTCCTCTCAGAACACAGTTCGAAGGAGGGTTTAAACCCCTTCGCCCGGGTCATGCCGAGACTGTAATAACGGAGTCTGTCCACACGAATGAGGGGCAGACTCCAACCACGTGTGTTTTGTTTACAGACGAGCAGAGGTCCGCGAGACCGGCTGAGTCAGCTGTGTTTACTTCCGCGTCGACCAGCGCTCGTGCCCGACAGAGCTTGACAGCTGAGGTGAGTGGAACTAGTCCAGACATGTCTATGTTGACCGGAGGTTGTTCCTTCCCCCACAGCACTGTCTACAAGCACTGGCACCGTGGAGGACGTCACGTTTGGCGGCGGAGAAACGCCATGGAACTGACACAACCTGGTGTTTTTACGCGCGAGTTTTCTCGCCGTCCTGAGACCAGGCGAGGGCGAAGAACTTCCGCCCCGTCTGGTCGATCAACTGGAGAGGTGCATGGCGGTCGGATCTCACGAGTGACGAGCAGGTCTGGACCGCCAGCGGAGCTTGAGAATGTACGGGACCTGGTGAGTGATGCGGTGCCGACGCGCGCGCGACCTAACTCACTTCAGCTCCGGGTTAATTCTCCAGCACATTCCTCCACATCGCGGGTTTTGTCAGCTCCGGTGACACTAAGAAGTGCTCAGGGAGTTGGGAAGACTTCCGGGGGGGAAAGGGAACACGCACGACGCGCATCTGAGGTGTCTCACGCGCACTTGCGCGCTTCTCCCACAGAGCCGGATTTTATGTATGAGAGTGGGGGTTCTAGTGAATCCAACTCGAGTACATGCTCTGTGGATTCAAGAGATAGAGACGCGGCTTGTGTGATGCCCTTTCATCTACGGCCCGCTCTTGGATGTTCGAGGGGGCGGGCTGGAGGACTACCCAAGGTTCGCCAGGGCTGCGGTTCTGACAGAACATTATTCGGCTTGGAGTCGCCTGGTTTTACTTCTGTGACCCACTTGGCTGGGGGGAGTAATCAGGCGGGGCTATGCGCTACAATTTGCCCGTCAACCCCCGCGTTTTCAGGGATTCTCTGGACGCGTATGGCGGAGCAGGAGAAACTATCCTGTTTGAGAAACGAGGTGTCTACTCTGCTGCAGAAGGAGGTCGTAGAACTGGTCCCTGCAGCCGAGATGATGACAGGGTTTTACTCCCGGTACTTCCTCGTGGCGAAGAAGACCGGGGGTTGGAGGCCCATTCTGGACCTCAGCTATTTGAACAAGTTCATAGCTACCCGCCCATTTCGCATGTTGACGGTCACCTTCACCAAGTGTGTGGAAGCGGCAGTGGAGCCTTTGAGAGTGAGTGGGGTAAGGATCTTGACCTATCTGGACGACTGGTTGATCCTTGCCAGGTCAGAGGCAGGAAGTTGCGCTCACACACAGGTGTTGAGCCATATTGCCACCCTGGGGTTCACAGTGAACCTCAGCAAGAGCGCTCTGACTCCAGTTCAACAGTTAGTTACCTGGGGGTACTGTTGAACTCGGAGGAGGGATACGCGCGCCTCCCGGACGTGCGTATCCAGCCCATTCTCCGACTGACAACACAGTTGCTGGAAGCTCGGTGTCACGTGACAACAGCAGGCACTGTTATGTCCCTCCTGGGGCTCATGGCAGCAGCCCACACGGTAGTTCGGCTGGGCTTGCTGCACATGAGGGAGCTTCAGAGATGGTTTGGTCGTCTCAAGCTAGACCTCAAGCGGGAAAGAGGCGGAAAGCGCCTCCCCGCTCAGGTTTT
This sequence comes from Callionymus lyra, assembly GCA_016630915.1. Lineage (NCBI taxonomy): Eukaryota > Metazoa > Chordata > Actinopteri > Syngnathiformes > Callionymidae > Callionymus > Callionymus lyra. The sequence goes on from JACEEU010000784.1 coordinate 86,060, forward strand.
GCAGGACATCCAGTTTTGGAACTCTCTAGCCAACCTCAGGCGGAGAGTTCCATTGGGTTGCGTCCTTCGTTACACTCAAGTGTTCACAGACGCTTCACTGACAGGTTGGGGAGGCTCCTCGGGTCAGGCCTATGCCAGTGGGGTCTGGAGCAGTCCGGTGCTCAGACACATAAACTGGCTAGAGCTGAAGGCGATTCACAATGTCCTGCTTCACCTCTCTCCCCAACTGTCACGGTCCAACGTCCTAGTACTATCCGACAGCTCCACCGCCGTGGCGTACGTAAATCGCCAAGGTGGAGTCAGATCCCCAGCCCTTCTGAGTGTGGCAAAGAAGGCTTGGCTGTGGGCAGACTGTCACCTGCTTTCGCTCAGAGCTCAGCACGTACCGGGCGAGCTGAACGCAGTAGCGGACAGACTGTCGAGGGGGGCCTTCCAGGACGAATGGGGTCTGTCCGAGGCAGTGGCGAGCGAGATCTGGTCTCGGTTCGGTCACCCGGTTGCAGACCTCTTCGCCAGCAAGGAGAACTTCAAATGCCCTCTTTGGTTCTCCCTCAGGGCTTCGGATGCCCCCCACTAGGCGTGGACGCTTTAGCCCATTCGAGGTGGCCGGTCGGTCTACTGTTCGCCTTCCCTCCTCTGCGGCTCCTTCTCTCCTTGGTTCGGAGGGCGAGGCGGGGGGGGGGCTGAGGTTAATACTAGTAGCACCAGACTCCCCGGGGGCGCTCTGGTTCCCAGAGCTGGTGCGCATGGCGGTCGGGGCCCCGTGGGCCTTCCCTTGGGGCCCCGCGTCGGGCAGGGGGGACTCTGACAGCGCCCCCGGTGCTGGGCCGACCTCTCAAGGTGTGGCTCCTGCACGGGACGAGCTGATCGGGACTTTGGACCCGGACGTTCTCCACACGCTGGAGAACGCCCGGGCCCCGTCAACACGCAGGCTTATGCCTCAAAGTGGGAGATTCTCCCGCTGGTGTTCAGACAGGTCCTTGGACCCCAGCTCTTGTTGGTCTCCGCTATCCTGTCTTTCCTGCAACATTTGCTGGACAACTGGCGGACTGTGGCGACACTGAGAGTGTTCGCATCAGCCTTAGCGACGAGGCATGTCGGTTTTGAGGGTGCTTCGGTTCGCGCCCACCCCTTGGTGGCACGTTTCTTGCGGGGTGCCTGCAGGCTTCGACCTCCTGCAAGGCCTTCCAGCCCTCAGTGGGATCTCCAGTTGGTACTGGACTCTCTCACAGGCCCAACCTTCGAGCCTCTTGACCAAGTCCCACTGGGTATCTTGTCTTCAAGGTATCGCTCCTTCTGGCACTAACAACCACGAAGAGAGCAAGTGAGCTTTGTGCCCTCTCCATTAGCCCTGAGTGTCTTTCCTTGGCGTCGAGGAGTCTTCGGTGTCTTTGCGTCCTAGCACAGCGTTCCGCCCAAAGATTCTGGCCATTATCCGGGCCTACCGAGCAACGGGTGGATCCGCTCCTAGCGGTCTGAGGGCACATTCCACCCGTGGTGTGGCAGCCTCAGTGGCTCTTTTGCGGGGTGTGGCAGCAGAGGATATCTGCTCAGCTGCTTCTTGGGCATCCACGTCTACCTTGCTAAGGCCTATCTCTTCGACGTGACGGCGGGATTAGTAGCTCATACGGTTTTGAGCGCTGCTGTGCCCCCCCTCGAGGCCCACGGCTCCAGTGGACTTGGATCCTGGGCCGGCGGGGCCCTAGCGATGCTGCTTCAGGAGCGGCGCTCAGCTGGGGGTACATTTATCCCGTCAGGCTTCGCCTTTTTGGGTAAACCAATAGCGAAGCCGTTAGAGGGCGGAGCACCAATGACGTAGAACCCCTGAGTTATCTATCATAACCTCAGGTTCTACGAGTTGGTGCTCCGCCCTCTAACCTCGTCGCCCAGCGGCCGCCCTTCTCGCTGAGTTTTCAGTCGGAGAAAGTGCGGCGGGTGCTTCCCGCCTTTATAGGAAGTGGACTGCCCCCTGCTGGGTGGCAAGTTCATTAAGCTTTCTCAGAGACGAGGCGGTGCCTCTGGGTAAACCAATAGCGAAGCCGTTAGAGGGCGGAGCACCAACTCGTAGAACCTGAGGTTATGATAGATAACTCAGGGGTTTTGTTTCGTCATTTTTCATCAATTTAACACCAGAAACAACCCTTGATTTCTAATCTGTGGAAATCAAGCTCAATGAATGTTATTTATTACATAAAATGCAGCCAGAAAAAAAGAATTACTTACACACGACATCCAGTGCCCTGGCTTCCAACAAGGGAAGACAATACAGTCTTTCCTAGCAATGTCATCCTTAGGACAAAGTTAATCACAAATTGATATAACATTTATTATATATTTATATGTTATACATAATATATGCACAAGACAGACAGATGCAATTTCATGTTCTTACGGGAAATGCCAAGGATGGGTCAGCATCATTTGGAGGCAACCAGGTCACTACCACATATGCATTGGCCTCCACATGTCCAGTCCCTATAAAAACAAAACTGGAAGCCAACATGTATGCACTGCAACAAGAAAGCTATTTTGTGTTGTTATTTTACATGTTGCTTGGCCACCAAAGATATCACATGAAGACAGCAGTTTGCCACCTGTGTGTTTAAAAGAGTAGGAATGACTGAAAATTCACATGTCTGTTGATGTATTTGTCAATGGAGCTCGTTACAAAACTAACCGTTGCCTCCAACTCCTCATTCAGACCCGAGGTCCAGAGGTCTTCTCTTCTCAAAGTTATGTTGCCAACTTCAGCCACTTGCTCGTATTGACGCTCATTCCTCAATGTCCATTCAAGCTTTAAAATAAGTAGAAAAGAAAGAGAGGATCATTTAACATGGTTATGTGTCATGCAATTATTACAATTGAATAAAAACCCTTTTCTTACCATGTCTAGCTGCCGCTGACTTGGTTCACAGTCCGAACAACTCCGTTTGCACACCATCTCCTTATCTACATCAAAATAAATAAATTAGAAGACTACTAAAAACACAAGGGTATTACCCAATTACCAGGATGTATAATATATATGTATATATATATATATATAAACGTTGCTTGAACCTCAATTGCTTAATAATAATAATTACTCACTTACTTACTAATGATTTAAATAAACAGAAACAATGTTGTAAACCTACATTTTGCTTACGTTATACATCTGGAAAAACAAGTTAACAGAAGCATTGCTGAAACTATGTAAAAACATTATGACATAAAATGACAGTTAACATTTAAAAAGGCGTAAAAATTGTCATTTAACTTTGTGAAAACGTTATGAAATGACAGTTAACAATTAAAAAAAGAAAGGAAAACATGTAATTTGTTTATTTGACCGTGCTGTCCGCCATTTAACTACGTGAGAACGTTATGACATGAAATGACAGTAAACATTTGAAAAAGCGAATACAATTGTCATTTAACTACGTGAGAACGTTATGAAATTAAAAGGACAGTAAACATTTAAAAAGCGAAAAAAAGGTAATTTAACTACGTGAAAACGTTATGAAATTAAATGACAGTTAACGTTTAAAAGAAACGTAAAAAATGATTTAAAGGAAAGGTTAAAATTTGAATTTCTTTATTTTACCGTGTTGTCCGCCATGCTTGTCACATTTTTAATTGTTTTTGCGTCTTGTCCGAATTCCTCCATCTTCCTCTCTTCGTCTTCAACAAGTCTTTCACGAAATAAAAAGAAGGCGTGGTTAGTCTGAGGCCACTTCCTGAATTGACCACGCCCCCCAACGCTCGTCTAAACCCACTTCCTGTCTAAATCTACGGTCGGTCTGAATCCTCTGCCTCTGCAGCTGGATATACTTGGAACTCTCGCATGTTTGCTTTTATTTTGTTAAATCTTCGACCTTCACTTCCGGGAAGTGGAGCCGCGGGAGGGCGTGGCCAGCGCTGACTGACATCTCTGCAGGAAGCTCGCGACTCACGTAAGTCAATAAGATGTTTGTTGTTGTTGTTGACATGTTTGAAGATGCAAAGTCTTCATGGATTCGTGTTTGAACAGAAGGTTGTGTTGACGTCACGCGCTGACGTCACATTCTGACGTCACATTCTGACGTCACATTTAGACGTTTCTTTTTAGACAAACATTTGAATTTACGTTTTCACATGAATGTGTGCCTGAAGAGACGTTCCTTAGTCAGAGTCGATCGTCTTTGTCAACACACGCACTCTCTCACAAACACACACACACGCACTCTCTCACAAACACACACAAACACACGCACTCTCTCACAAACACACACACACGCACTCTCTCACAAACACACACAAACACACGCACTCTCTCACAAACACACACACACACACGCACTCTCTCACAAACACACACACGCGCGCGCACACGCAGACACACACGCACACACTCTTTCACGCACACCCCCCCCCGCACACACACACACACGCACACACACACACGCACACACTCTCTCACGCACACCCCCCCGCACACACACACACACACACACCTTGATTGTAAATGATCGTCAAGTCTCTGTGAATATTTAACAGTAGAATGTTGTGTTTCCTGCTTCAGTCATCATTAGGTTTAACTTAAAGGTAAATGTTGAGTAAACATGTGACGTTTGTTCTTATTCGTAACAATATTTGAAGAAAGTTTTACTTTCTGATCTTAAACTTCTGAATCTTGTCCTTCGTGTCGTGAGAATAAACAAGTTTGTTTACAGAGAAACAATCTTCGTTTAGATAAAACAGTTCATATAAAGCTGATGTTCTCAGGTGGACATGACTTCGCTCAGGTGTCTGGTGGACGACGACGACAGATACCAGGAGGCGTTTCATCTGTTCCTGGAGCGATCGACGGAACATCAGTGCATGAAGGACTTTATCAACCACATCCTGCCGGACATTCTGTCCAGGTAACACACAACATGTAACACACAACATGTAACACAACACATAACACACCACAGTAACACCACAACGGAACACACGACACACATGTAACACACACAACATGTGACACATAACACAACAACATGCAACACACGCACAACAGAATAACACACAACTCCAACATTAACACATACAACATGTAACACATGACAACATGTAACACACGACAACATAACACACAACATGTAACACACAACATGTAACACAACACATAACACACAACATGTAACACACAACATGTAACACAACACATAACACACAACATGTAACACACAACATGTAAGACAACACATAACACACGACAACATGTAACACACGACAACATGTAACACACGACAACAGGTAACACATAACAACATGTAACGACACAACAACATGTAACACATGACAACATGTAACACACAACAACAGGTAACACATACAACAGTAACACCGACAACATGTAACACCAACAACAGGTAACACAACAACATGTACACATCACAACATGTAACACACAACAACAGGTAACACAACAACAGTAACACACGACAACATGTAACACATGACAACATGTAACACACACAACAGGTAACACACGACAACATGTAACACACAACATGTAAGACAACACATAACACACAACAGGTAACACACAACATGTAACACACAACAGGTAACACACAACAGGTAACACACAACATGTAACACACAACATGTAACACACAACAGGTAACACAACACATAACACACAACATGTAACACACAACAACATGTAACACATGACAACATGTAACACAACAACACAACACATAACACACGACAACATGTAACACACATGACAACATGTAACACACAACAACATGTAACACTACAACAGTAACACACAACAACATAACACGTACAACATATAACACACCCAACACACAACATGTAACACACAACATGTAACACACAACATGTAACACAACACATAACACACAACATGTAACACACAACATGTAACACAACACATAACACACAACATGTAACACACAACATGTAACACACAACATGTAACACACAACATGTAACACAACACATAACACACAACATGTAACACATGACAACATGTAACACAACACACACACAACACATGTAACACTAACAACATGTAACACAACAACATAACACAACAACATGTAACACACAACTAGACATGTACACACACGACAACATGTACACACACATGACAACATGTAACACACAACAGGTAACACACAACAGGTAACACACAACATGTAACACACAACATGTAACACACAACAGGTAACACAACACATAACACACAACATGTAACACACAACAGGTAACACACAACATGTAACACACAACATGTAACACACAACAGGTAACACAACACATAACACACACAACATGTAACACACAACATGTAACACACAACAGGTAACACACAACATGTAACACACAACATGTAACACAACACATGACACACGACAACATGTAACACATGACAACATGTAACACACGACAACATGTAACACACAACAACATGTAACACATGACAACATGTAACACACGACAACATGTAACACATGACAACATGTAAAACAACACATAACACACAACATGTAACACACGACAACATGTAACACACGACAACATGTAACACACGACAACATGTAACACACAACAACATGTGACACATGACAACATGTAACACACGACAACATGTAACACACGACAACATGTAACACACGACAACATGTAACACAACACAGTAACACACATGTACAACATAACACATGACAACATGTAACACATAACAACATGTAACACACGACAACATGTAACACATGACAACATGTAACACAACACATAACACACAACATGTAACACACAACATGTAACACACAACATGTAACACACAACATGTAACACAACACATAACACACAACATGTAACACACAACATGTAACACACAACATGTAACACACAACATGTAACACAACACATAACACACAACATGTAACACACAACATGTAACACAACACATAACACACAACATGTAACACACAACATGTAACACACAACATGTAACACACAACATAACAACAACATGTAACACTGACAACATGTAACACACAACAACAACAACAGGTAGCACAACATGTAACACACAACAACAGGTAACACACAACATGTAACACACAACAACATGTAACACACAACGACATGTAACACACAACACCATGTAACACACAACAACAGGTAACACACAACATGTAACACACAACAACAGGTAACACACAACATGTAACACACAACATGTAACACACAACAACATGTAACCCCTGAGTTATCTATCATAACCTCAGGTTCTACGAGTTGGTGCTCCGCCCTCTAACGGCTTCGCTATTGGTTTACCCCGAGGCACCGCCTCGTCTCTGAGAAAGCTTAATGAACTCGCCACCCAGCAGGGGGCAGTCCATTTCCTATAAAGGCGGGAAACACCCGCCCCACTTCCTCCAACTGAAAACTCAGCGAGAAAGGCACCAATTTGTAGAACCTGAGGTTATGATAGATAACTCAGGGGTTCTACTTCATATTGGTGCTCCGCCCTCTAACGGCTTCGCTATTGGTTTAAACCCAAGGCGAAGCCTGACGGGATAAATGTACCCCCAGCTGTTTGCCGCTCCTGAAGCAGCATCGCTAGGGCCCTGCCAGCCCAGGATCCAAGTCTACTGGAGCCGTGGACCTCGAGGGGGGCACAGCAGCGCTCAAAACCGTATGAGCTACTGATCCCGCCGTCACATCGAGGAGATAGGCGTTAGCAAAGGTTGACGTGGACACCCAAAAAGCAGCTGAGCAGATGTCCTCCGCTGCCACACCCAGTGAAGAGCCACTGAGGCTGTCACACCACGGGTGTTATGTGCCCTAAGTCCGCTAGGAGCAGATCCACCCGCTGCTTGGTAGGCCCGGATAATGGCCGATCTCACCCAATGAGAAAACCTCTGGGAGGAGATCGCCTCACCCCGTCGGCATCTACTGCGGCAGATGAATAGGGCATCAGAGCGCCTAAACACAGCCACCCGCAGCAATGACACCGAAGACTCCTCGACGCCAGAAAAGACACTCAGGGCTAGTGGAGAGAGCACACAGCTCACTTGCTCTCTTCGTGGTTGTTAGTGTCAAAAGGAGCGATACCTTGAAGACAAGATATCCAGTGGGACTTGGTCAAGAGGCTCGAAGGTCGGGCCTGTGAGAGAGTCCAGTACAAACTGGAGATCCCACTGAGGGCTGGAAGGCCTTGCAGGAGGTCGAAGACTGCAGGCACCCCGTAAGAAAAGGCGCCACCAGAGGGTGGGCGCGAGCCGAAGCACCCTCAACCCGACATGCCTCGTTGCTATGACTGAAGCGAACACTCAGTGTCGCAAAGTCCGTCCGCTATCCAGCAAAAGTTGCAGGAGAGACAGGACAGCAGAGACCAAACAGGAGCTGGGGTCGAAGGACCTGTCTGCACACCAGCGGGAGAAAATCCCCTACTTCGAGGCATAAGCCTGCGCTGGAGAACGCACGGGTCCAAAGTCCCGCTCAGCTCGTCCCGTGCAGGAGCCACACTTTGAGAGGTCGGCCCAGGGCAGCGGGGGCCCAAGGGATGGCAAGGGAGCGATACCTTGAAGACAAGATATCCAGTGGGATTTGGTCAAGAGGCTCGAAGGTCGGGCCTGTGAGAGAGTCCAGTACAAACTGGAGATCCCACTGAGGGCTGGAAGGCCTTGCAGGAGGTCGAAGCCTGCAGGCACCCCGTAAGAAAAACGCGCCACCAGAGGGTGGGCGCGAGCCGAAGCACCCTCAACCCGACATGCCTCGTAGCTATGGTTGATGCGAACACTCTCAGTGTCGCCAAGTCCGTCCGCTATCCAGCAAAAGTTGCAGGAAAGACAAGACAGCAGAGACCAAACAGGAGCTGGGGTCGAAGGACCTGTCTGCACACCAGCGGGAGAAAATCCCTTACTTCGAGGCATAAGCCTGCGTGTCGACGGGGCCCGGGCGTTCTCCACACGCTGGAGAACGCCCGAGTCCAAAGTCGCACTCAGCTCGTCCCGTGCAGGAGCCACACTTTGAGAGGCCGGCCCAGGGCAGCGGGGGCCCAAGGAATGGCCCACGGGTCCCTGACCGTCATGCGCACCAGGGAGTCTGGCACGTGTCCAGAAAATCCCTGAAAAACGTGGGGGTTGACGGGCAAATGAGAGCGCATAGCCCCGCCTGATTACTTCCCTCTGAGATCTGAAATGAAGTAAAACCAGGCGACTCCAAGCCGAATAATGTTCTGTCAGAACCACAGCCCTGACGAACTTTGGGTTGTCCTCCGGCCCGCCCCTGCGAATGTCCCAGAGCTGACCGTAGACGAAAGGGCATCACACAAGCCGCTTCTCTATCTCTTGAATCAACAGAGCATGTACTCGAGCTGGATTCACTAGAACCCCCACTCTCATACATAAAATCGGCTCTGTGGGAGAAACGCGCAAGTGCGCGTGAGAAACCTCAAATGCGTCTTGCACGTACCCTTTCCCCCCCGGAAGTCTCCCCAGCTCCCCGAGCACTTCTTAGTGTCACCGGAGCTGACAAAACCCGAGATGTGGAGGAATGTGCTGGAGAATTTAACCGGAGCTGATGTGAGTTCAGATCAGGTTGCGCGCGTGTCGGCAACGCATCACTCACCGCGTCCAGTACATTCTCAAGCTCCGCTGGCGGTCCTGACCTGCTCATCACTCGTGAGATCCGACCGCCACGCATCTCTCCAGTTGATCGACCAGAAGGGGCGAAAGCTCCTTGCCCTCGTCTGGTCTCAGAACGACGAGAAAACTTGTGCGTAAAAGCACCATGTTGCGTCAGTTCCATGGCGTTTTCTCTTTTCCGCCGCCATACGTGACGTCCTCCACGGTGCCAGTGCTTGTTGACAGCGCTGTGGGGGAAGGAACAACCTCCGGTCAACATAGACATGTCCGTACTAGTTCCACTCACCTCAGCGGTCAAGCTCTGTCAGGCACGAGCGCTGGTCGAGGCGGAAGTAAACACCGCTGAAGCCGGCACCGCGGACCTCTGCTCGCCTGTAAATAAAACACATGTGGTTGGAGTCTGCCCCTCATTCGTGTGGACAGCCTCCGTTATTACAGTCTCGGCATGACCCGGACGAAGGGGTTTAACACCTCCTTGGAACTGTGTTCTGAGAGGAAACTCTCACCTACTATGAACGGCGGAGCATGTTAGCTTAGCATAAGCGGCGGAAGTTTCTAATGACGCTTTTGACTACGTCACACTCACAGGCGGAAACACATGCGCACTAACATCTCTCTCAGAACGAACCACAGAAACGTCATACGTTCTCTTGTTTTATTTCCTACACATGCCCTTGAATGAATAGGGGGGAGGAGCCCTTGGCCGACGACTCTGCTGCGGCTGCTGGCTCCGCTTCCCCCCAGTACCAGATGATGAGGCCGACAAACGGGATCTCCGTCTCCGAGCGCCGTATCCCCGTCGCGCCGTATCCCCGTCGCCCCTCGTCATCACGCCCATGCAGGTGATGGCGGAGCTGCGCCGCCTCTTTCCGGGCCATTCCTCTCCATGGTGCGTCTGTTCCATGGCGTTTCTCCGCCAAACGTGACGTCATCCATGGCGCCGGGATTTTTTGACAACGCTCATCGGCGGTCAAACCCCGTCAGCGCATGTCAACACGGAAGTGAAGTAAACACAGCTGATCAAGCCGGTCTCGTGGACATTTGCTTATCTGGAAACAAACACACAGACGGTTGAGTCTGTCCTTCATTCGTGTGGACAGACTCCGTTATTACAGTCTTGGCATGACCCGGACGAAGGGGTTTAAAACCTCCTCCGAACTGTGTTCTGAGAGGAAACTCTCGCCGTCTATGAACGGCGGAGCATGTTAGCTTAGCATTAGCGGCGAAAGTTTCTAATGACGCCTGTGAATACGTCACACTCACAGGCGGAAACACATGCACACTAACACCTCTCTCAGGTGAACCCGTCGCGTGCTGCAGGAGGGCCATGTGGCCTGCAAGTACTTACCTGATCGCTCTCGCATACCCCATGGCCGACTCCATGCAGCGAGCCAGTCGTCCTCCTCGTCGGCGTCTGTTCATGATCGAGGGACGACTCAGCTCGACTCATCAGGGCCCAACACGTTGGAACGTGAGCTTGTCGAGTGCAGCTCACAGGACTGCCATGTTGTTTGTTTTTCTTAAACAACATGGCAGTCCTGTGTTGATCATAATCATGATCTGAGGCGGCGTGGGTCGACAAGCTGGGAACGCTTCCGCCGTCAAAAGCTTGGGAAGCGCTCGGAAGGCCACATAATCATCACGTGTGATTTGGGCCTCTAGGCAAAAGAAGCAGACATGTGTGTCTCCCGTCTTCAGGGAGTCTTCGTGCACACATGGTTCACTTCTATCTTCATTCGCCATCATTACATTCCACTGTCAGGAGCTTTCTCGCTGAGTTGTAAAGGAGGGAGTGCAGCGGGTGTTTCCCGCCTTTATAGGAAGTGGACTGCCCCCTGCTGGGTGGCGAGTTCATTAAGCTTTCTCAGAGACCAGGCGGTGCCTCGGGGTAAACCAATAGCGAAGTCGTTAGAGGGCGGAGCACCAATATGAAGTAGAACACACGACAACATGTGACACATGACAACATGTAACACACAACAACAGGTAACACATGACAACAGGTAACACACAACAACATGTGACACATGACAACATGTAACACACAACAACATGTAACACATGACAACAGGTAACACAGACAACATGTAACACACGACAACAGGTAACACACGACAACAGGTAACACACGACAACATGTAACACACAACAACATGTGACACATGACAACATGTAACACAC